>JAPYYZ010000624.1:0-19423 GCA_030522705.1 Eretmocerus eremicus
TATTGACCTCGACGATTCGTGCGAGAAGGACATTATCGCACGCATCTGCGAAAAAACATACAGCGAAAGTTGCATTATCGCACGCTGAGCCGTGCGATAGTGAATTTTCTCGCACGATCACGACTATTCTCGCACGCTCCGCAAATATTATGTTCCGATCTTATATTACCGCATTACTTCCGGCACGGGCAACATGCTCATAATGGCCACTTTTATAAAATATTTTATGCAATTTTGCGATATTTGGGTGCTTGCAAAAGTGCATAAAATACGGTATGCACCTTGTTCGTGAGGTTGCCCGCTTCTGGGTGATTATTTCGACCCTCGCCTGCGGCTCGGGCCGAAAACCAATCGCCCAGGATCGCAAAAAATTGGAAAAATATGGAAATACAAGATAATATCACTACAAAATGCGTTCGACATAGATATGAAGAAAATTTTTCTGATACATTCTTCAAAACTTTTTTCCAGGCCCCCTGCGCCCCCACCAGGGTTCAAAACTTTTTTCCAGGCCCCCTGCGCCCCCACCAGGGGCTTCGCCCCTGGATCCCGTCCCGCGAATCATTCTATCACCAAAATTAGCCAATTTCCCGTACAGAAATTGCAAAAAGTATGGAGATCCGAAATTGCAAGAGTGAAGATCCAAATAACAAAGATTCACAAAGATAGACATTTAGAAATATCAATTCATGAGCATGCATTGGAAATATCATGATAAAAATATCGTAGTCGAAAAATCGCACACAAGACGAGAATTTCATGCTAGAGCGTGGAATCAGCCTTGGCCACAACTTTCCGCACGGGATGCATGAAATAGAATAAGCAACTCGTGTGAAAAGTCCCCGCAATCGTGGCCGGAACCGCGCCAGAAAGTTACATTATCGCACTTTTCCCGGCCACTCGTGCGGGAATCGTCCTTTTCACACTTGTTGCTTAATGTACTATTAGTGCTACCCTCGATTTTTTAGCGCCCACTAGACGAATTGCATCATATTGAGCATCTTTTATGATATTAAAGAACACATCATACTCTGATTGGGGTAGTATTGTCGGTACTGAACGAGTCGAGCGCATGTGTCACTCGCTGATATACAGGGTGTCCCAAAAGTCAGACCCCCCCCTCCTTAAAAATTGGAAATGGCTCCGGAAACACCCCGAAACACGTCTCCCCTGAAATCGGGGTAAAGCTCAAAATGGACTTAAATTTGACCTTGAGCGTGGCCTTGGCCATTTTTTGCGGGCCAAATTCAATTTTTCAAATGGGAACACCTATTTCCAACTTTCGATTTTTAAAGAGCACGAAATTTTATGTTCAAATACGATTTTGTGACAATTTTTCAGGTGACCCCTGGGGCTATTGCAGGGGTCAAAAGTCTCTCAAAAAGCGCTTTAACGCGCGAGAGTGCATGTGATGCATTGGAACGGTCAGTGATTTTAGGAAAGCTTCCCCAGAGTTCATTCATCGAACGGAAATCCTTCTTTGTAGATCCGAATTCTGAGAGAGCGCTAAATGTTGCGTTCCAAGATGATTTTCTGAGGATGTTCTAGATGACCCTTAGAAACGTTGTAGGGGTCGAAAATCATCTTGAAAAAATTTAGAAATTGATCGATACGGTAGTGACCGATCGTGAGCATTTATCGTTCGTGCGGAGATTCACATTATTGAGATGAATCTATCGGTCATACGAGCCGAATCCGTATTGTCACCGACAGATGGAACTGCCGATGACTTTCTGTAATGGTTAGCTGTGGGGTACGGGTGAATATAGGGTTGGTATGATATAGCGATGATAGACGATCCTTGGTTTGTGAGAGATCGAGTATACTGGATTTATTGGTAGACTTGTACATTGACGGACAAGAACTTCGGCTTACAACTTGACGGACAGAATTGAATGCGCACACTGGGTCGGGCTTCTTCATATATCATCTTGATTACCAAATATGGGTATAACATAAGGAACGCATACATCTGAATATGGTTTCTGTGAGAGAGAGAGAGGGTTCCTTGATTTGGGGCTCCCCGATCGAGACATTGCCCCGAATCAGGAGAGCTCAATGTCACGACCAACGCCTTAGACAAATTAAGGAGATGGCTTTCTGAACGCTCTGTCTTGCTCGGAGAGTCCCGATAAGGAGTCAATCTATATATGGTATCGTGTATTTGAATGCTCGCGCCACACATGCACTGCTCTAAGTTTGATATAGCTATATTTCTGGCACGTTACTTCTTCCCTTCGTGCCGAAAAAAGTGTAAGCTACGAGCGAGCACTTTTTTTATCAAACTTAATCTAAAGGGAAAATATCCTTCCTGAGGATGTTCACTTGAGAGAAAGAAAAATTCTCTCACCTTGTTTCTGTTTTATTCTAATTTTTCAATCTTTTCTTTAACATATTCTCTTTCATTTCGTAATTTCACTTATTTCTAATTTGTATTTTGTGATATTAATCGCATATATTCAATCATTTCAACATATAATTCTAACATGAATAGCATTTCCAAGTCTAGACTCTAAAGATCTAACTGCAATAAATTATGAACTCTGCTTGATAGAACTTGTGCAAAAAAATATAGGAATCCAATAGTCGAGTCACATTATACAAAATTTAACTGCAATGTGCCACCAAATTTGCACTTCGAGCTATCTTTCAACTTCGTCATTATACCGTAATAAATTTCCAATAGATTATACATTCATGAATCTGTTCTTATCCATGAGGTTAAGGGTTGTCATTGTAATTTGACATGTAGGAAAATATATTTAGAGGATTATTCCCTTATCGATTCATTTCTTATATAATATGAGGTACAAAAGTATAATTCTGTAAGTCTGCGTATTCATACAAATATCTCGCTTATCTAATCCCTGTACTCTACACTTAAATTATTCTTAACGCTATAAAGAGGGGTACCTCGTCTCATACCTAAAGTTATAACTCATACATATGGTTTACGTGATTGGCACGGTCAGGAACTGACGTTGTTTCTAACAATACTTGTATATTATCGTTCGACTGATTGTCTTACGTACAGCGCGTGACTTATCATGATTTCGAAGTACAAAATTCGTGTTTCCACTCATATTGTACTCATACGCAGACATATATAGAAGCTTCGAACATCCATAGCTCGGGAGGGGAAATCTCAAAAATTCAGGAACTTATAGTATGCCCTGAGTGTTGAATCTCTATGAGAACTGCCTCATCACTTCACTGCATACTCCCGCTGTGTACAAAAAAGAATACGAAAATCGGGAATAACATGTTTCAATCATATTCAAGAGTGAAAACATTTAAGAGTGTCAAAATCGAAAGGAAGATGATCGATTCCTATGCATCGCATGGTAAATCGGTGCTCTCTTTCCGCAAAATCATCTGCGAGAAGAAAGATGGAAAAAAAGAAAGAGGCTATGCTACAAGTGTCGGATAAGACAGGACATCTTGCATGTCGATGCGATGCTCTTTTGACTGTTGGTGACTTAATAGTTTCACTCTCCACTGTGGGAGATTATACGGTGGCGATTTCCAAGATTTGTTTGGAATCACCAGATAAATCGTATGGCACGAATGCCCATAGCAAGTACTCATTTACTTGATCCGAATGATGATTGTACATTTTACTCTACTCGTTAACCTAGTCCAAAATACATTTTCAGTACTCGTTTGTTGACCACTAACCGGTGGCCTCCTCAAATGTCTCTCCTCATCAGGTAATACAGGCGCACGCACCACTTGCATTTTTTGGCCTGTTTGATTTCGTGAAAGTCTTTTAGGCGCTCGCTACACCTCGGTAGGCTTGCGTTCATGACAGGCTCGATGGTGTGCCGTATCACGAATTCATGATTTGCTCGTCCGTTATCGTGACACAACATGCAATGATAGCCACTTATGGTGAGACCGTCTGCTCCTCTGCAGATAAACGACTTTCTTTTACGTGCACGAGGGACTTCAACCTCTCCCAAAAAGAGTTCGAATTTTGGGTGCCCCCCTTATGGCCTGTGAATCCCTTCCATTATCGGGATCTATGTCAACTCGTTGCAGCATCTCGAAGTACTCGACGTCGTTTCCAGCGACGACGTGCGGCGAAAACTGCGACGAAGTCTGCCATACAACTTCCTCCCTCGGTGATAGCGAGCGGGCACCTATACCACTCAACTGATAGTTTTGTACTTGTGTCACTGTCGGGTGCGTGGTGCCACTGGTCGATGCAGATTCTATTTTCATGGTCGAAGTGGCTGCGTGTGCCCTTCAATCTCGCTGGTGACCTGCGCTCCCATCAGGCAGTACGACTCAAAGTTTGACGCACTTGTTGCATGTTGTGCCGCTGTTTCGGCTAGTACACTTGTTATCCAGTTGATCGCCTCTTGCGAGGCGTTACCGGTTACCCTTATCTGAATGTCACCTGCTGGTGCCGATGCGCTCGGTGTGCCTTCTGCGGGAGCGATTTCTGCAGCGGCACACAAGCTCGATTCATGCTCCGCCGGAATGTTTTCCGCAGCGGCCAATAGAGCGCTGCACATGCGCTCCTCTATGTTTGATATAGCTATATTTCTAGCACGTTACATTCCAAAGCTGTATTGTTGCAGCTCCTCAAAATCCAATAGAATGAATCAAATTACGTCGCTCCAATCAACGTTTTATCACGTTCTTGATTTGGAGCATTTGTAAAGAGAAAGAACAGAGAGTAAAAAAGTCCACCCCAGTTGGGTCTTGGTCCCACGACCTCTCAAGGTCACGTAAAAGCTCTACCTCAACGACATCCATTATAAATTGATTCAAAATGGAACAAAACAATATTACGAAAAAGTGAATTCAAGCTGCCCCCCGTATCGGTAGGACTAACCACTGTGTAAAATTTTGAAGCGATCCGTCGAAAGCTCTTGGAGTAATTTGAATTATAGTGCAAATATATTGTGAGTAACACTACAGCTCAAATAACTCCAAGCGCTTTAAGTGGATCGCTTCAAAATTTCACACAGTGGTTTGTTTTGCCGATCCGCAGGGCAGCTTGAATTCACTTTTTCGAAATATTGTTTTGTTATATTTTGAATCAATTCATGATGAATGTCCATAAAGTAGAGCTTCTTCTTCCCCTTGATTTCCAGTCAAGTGCTCTCACCTCTGAGCTACCCGTAGTGGTGAATCGATAGATTCATCTCAACAATGTAAATCTCCGCACGAGCGATAAATGCTTACGATCAGTCACTGCTGTATCGACCAACTCCTAAAAGGCTTGGGTTTCAAATAGCCGATCAAGTGAAATCAACAGAGATGAGATCAATTCCTCTCAAGGAGTCTAGATCCCGCCACGACGGGTATCTCAGAGGCTAGAGCACTTGACGAGCAATCAAAAGGTGATGGGATCATGACCCACCTCGGGTGAATTTTTCTCATCTTTCTTCTTTCCTCTAAAAAATGCTCCAAATCGGGGCTGTAATAAAACGCTGATTGGAGCAACGAAATTTGAGGTATTCCATTGAATTTCGGGGAGCTGTAATAAAATAGTTTTGAAAGTCATTGGCAGTTTCATCTGTTAGTGAAGATATGGACTCGACTCGTGTAACCGATAGATCCATATCAATAATGTACATCTTGGAGAAAGTCCCTCAGAGTTCGTTTGATCTCTGACCTGCGACCTTATTTGAAACATAACCTTTCTTCGAAGGTCATTGCGAGTTTTGTGAACGGGAATCCTTGATTCTCGCATCAGGTTCTGCGAGGTTGCAGCATTTCGCGATCGAATATGATCTTTCTATAATTTCTCAGATGACATCTCGAATTTTCTTGGAGGTCAAGAAACCGGAATCGAAATCAGAGATTCCGTTTGGAAAACTGCAAACAACCATAAAAAACGAACGAGGTCACCATCAAGGTCACAGGCCATAGGTTAAATAAACTTTGAAGAACTTTTCCCAGGATGACTGATTACTCCAGTGCGTGATCCCAGTTCAGGTGCTTTAGAATGCTTTTGCGTAACTTTTGACCCGCTAGAATGACCAAAAATCAAAAAAAATCGTGTCGGTACGTAGAGAGTTGAGCTATCTCGGAATTCTGATCCACAAAGAACGATTTTCGTTCGATGAATGAACTCTGGGGAGCCTTTCCTAAGGTGACTGACCGTTCCAGTGCATCTCCCACGCTCTCGCGCGTTGAAATCTTTTTTGCCAGACTTTCGATCCCAAAAATGACCCCACGGATCATCTGAAAAATTTCCACAATATCATATTTGAAGGTAAAATGTTGTACTTTTTCAAAAATGGCGATAAATTAGTAATATATTGGCAATATGAATGGCAGTATATAAGCAATATATTGACAATATAAATTTTCAATATATGGCAGATGTATTGGCAATCTATAGCTGCGATATATTTGCAATATAGCGCCAAACGTCACTATCCAATATATTGCCAATATATTGCTGATTTTTGCAAAAAAACTTGTTTCGAAATTTTTGCAATACTTTGGCAATATATTGCTAACTTCTGAGATAGAATTTCGGGCTTCCCCGATATTTTTATGTTCCTGCCTTTTCAGAGACTGGGTTACAATTTCAGAACATTCAACAAACTTTGTGTATTCGTGCAACGTCAATTTCGTTCAAAGCTTTGAGGATGATCCCCGAAAGAGACCTTCCATCATTTTTATGCAAATCTGTAGTCGAGAAATCTGAAATTCATCTTGTTAGCGTCATCACATCATGCGTGACACTGAGGAAAGCTAGAACCGCTGTTTCCAAATTATTGATCCTGATACAATTCATCGCGTTTTTCCATACCGGATTGAATTTCCAATGAAGAACAGTTGAAACACAAAAATTACGACCACATGAGTTGGCGAGGGTTCTTCCTGGCCTATACAAGTGTTCATTTGAACAATTAGAAAGGGAGATATCAAAAGTTACGTATTTACGTATCGATTTAGCAATTTTTATCTCGTGCCCATCACATTCGAGCATCATAGAATTTCCAAGATGGCAACATCATTTGGAATGTGTCTTTAAGATCTTGGAGAGAGTAATTAGGGCTTATCCATAAACCACGTAGCCCGATTTCCAGGATTCTTTCAACCCCCTCCTCCTCTCCCCGTGACCGGTTTTGGTACATTTCGCCGATCTATTTAACATTAGCGTAGTCACAGATCAAACCCTTCCCTCTTCCCCCGGGACGGTGACGTGGTTTATGGAGAACCCTTACAGTGAAATCAATTCAAAAGGAGAGTCCAAGATATTTTAAATCGACGTATTTTGGAACCATTCCTAGGGTTACAAGGTCCTCACGTGTGGATGAAAGATGAATCTGAAGTTTGATTCTTACGCCAAAAGAGAGAATTATGTTCTCCTTAATATGTTATCGTGACCCCAAGATATTGTTCCTTAGTGGTATCAAGATACCGACTCATGAATTTTGAGCCATTTCATATTGGAAAGAAATCCTTAGACTATTCATAAAGATTGAATCGACATGCGCGAGAAGAAAGGGCCAAAGAGTCGATAGACCGTTTGGACAATAGTTGTAATAACTCAACTGAGATTTTGGGGAATTTGAAAATCAATAGCATGCGCTGATGTTCTTGATGACTCTCGTCCAAATATCCCATCAATTTCTATAAGACTACACTAGAAAGAGTCATATCATCCCCAATAGATACTTTGTTTGAGAGAAGAAAACTTGGAATTTCCAGGTAAGTAATATATTTTAAAGCATCTAGTCATACAGCTTGTTTTAATTTAGATTTTGCATCTACAATCATGGATTCCGGAATGTTCTCATTCGAAATCTAACTCCTCTCGTTTTTCGCCTCTTAAAATAAGATATTCAATTCTCATCTGTGGTCATCTTCTTCAGGATAATCGACATGGCTGTGGGATTATCAAATTGTACCTGAAAAGTGGAAAAGGAAACGACTCTCAATTCTGATCAAGATCAACCACGATTCAGTTCCTCTTCCGCAGTAAGAAACTGCCATCAGTCACGAGAAATTTGCTTCACCGTTTGGAATTAGAGGTGAGTTTTAGCTTACCTGATGACCTGCTCTGTTAACCCAGTAAAATCTGAAACGGTCATATGTCTTGTAAAAGCCCTCTATGATACCATTCACGACCATAGCTTCTCTTTTACTGGCGCGCCATTTTGCGCTGTCTTTCCATTTGAGTCCCTCTGACCAGTGTAGCGTTCCTACGAACGAAAAAAATTTAGAATGGAGGACTTTCACCCGGAATTAGTGTATTATGAGGTTTGGGTTCATTTGTTGAGGGTTGAAAGTGATCTTTTTCCTCGAGAAAAAGTCTGAAGTACTAAAGTTCTCGAGCACCCCTCAACACTGTTTTAGCTGGAGAAACTCTAAATCTAAAAAGTTGTCATCATCGTTGAATTACAAGGCAGCTAGAACCAGTTCATCACTTGGGTTGAGCAAAGATCCACTAATTGAACAAAAAAAACAACTTTGTCTATTCCATTACCTCGTTTCAAAAACGAGCTACGAATAACTCCTGCTTGATCCTCACTAGGCTTAAAGAGGCTCGATTGATTAGAGGATGAAAATAATGGTGAAAATCCTACCTGGAGTATCAACAATAAAATCGAATTGGCTACTGTACACGGAAATCTTCAGCTTGGTCTCGTCGAGCAATTGTTCCACTGTAAGTGTCAATAAAAATCAAATTAATCAGTTGAGCTACAATATACCAACTTCAATTCCAATACTAACCATATCTGGTCGCCGGTCTCATGAATTCTGACTTGAGGGAATCAAAGATTGTTCTGTTGAAAGCTACCCAATGAACAGTACCATTGAGAATCGGTGCCACCACATTATTCATCAATGCATGCAACGCTGGTCTTCCAATATCATCATCGCCAGTTCCTAGATGACATACGGCACATAATTCAATCATTTTCTCTCAAAAACAATGGCATTACACATAGTCAGGTCTTCAAAAATCTTCAATTACCTGTAAGCAGATCTGGCTCGGTCGCGTTCAGGGCACTGATTGCGTCGTTCATTTTCTGTGTACTCGTTTGCGCGAGCACGTTGTACAAATCGAAACCTTTGCCTTCTGCTCGAGCAATTTTAGCCGTCTTTATGAAGAGATCCGTTGCTTCTGTCCATCTACCTGCATCAACAGCTTCCTTCGTCAACTTGGCTGCTTTGTCAAGTTTTGTGGCACCGTCTGTGTCGATAAATCCCTGCAAGAGAAAAAAATCATGAGAATCCTCATCGATGCAAACAAAATCATTCGTCGAGCGAGAAGAATTCTTAGCATTATTTTTCCTACCATTTGAAGCAGATATGTTGGCCAGGAAAGAATGGTGTCGATTGGAGAGATCCAAGGGTTTCCCAGGCCCACACCTCTCAAGTCACTGTTGATTGCCTTTGACTCCTGATCCTATTTGGACAGAGGAACGATAATACTTCCATTGAGATACTTAAAACATCGGGTCTAATTTTAATCGGTCTAAACGTGATTGTAGGAACTATGTGGTGATCGAGTAGGCGAACTCAACCGTCTCATTTTGAATAAATGAGTGAATCCGTATCATTTTATACAGAAAAAAATTAAAAATTGGAATCTCTATGACTTGATGTCAGGGATTGAATTGAAGAAAAAAAAACTGCATCTTAGACGAGTTCACAACCTTCAATAGGCGAGTCGATCATGAGCGCGAAACACAATCAATTAAAATCAAGCCATAGTTCAATCTATTAAATTGGAAATTGTACGTTACATAATTATATCAAATATTACAAATGAGAGCTGATAGTCACCTTGTACCACTGGAGAGCAAGTTCAACTGACACTTTTCCGCCATAGGATTCCGAGAATATGTAAGCTGGAACATGATGGAATTCAGAATGGCCTTCGTAGAAAACACTGATCAGTTTCAACAAATCCTTAACAATCTGGGAATTGGTTTCAGCAAGCTGGTCTGCCTTCTCCACGTAGCTGAATCCGGTACCCACAGGCGAATCAATGAATAGCACATTATACTCCTTCACCTAGAATAATATATGAGCGATCAAAACTGTTTCCATACTGGCGAGACCAAAGACTTTTCGCAACTAGTTTTGATAAAATTTTTGCATTATCTTCTCCGGATGATGCACCACGATTATCAATAGAGCAATCAGTAAACGAAGGTAGTGTCCTTCATTTTGGAGAATATTTTTCTTCTCTTCATCACTCTTGCGATGACCGTATTTGAAGTACGAGAAAGAACGAAAACGTTTCGATCATCGAATTGGATAATAGCCCGTTTTGTTCAGATGTATACGTTCAGAAGTAAGAATATTACAACTGTTGAAATATGAGGGACCCTAGAAATCTTGAAAAGTTACGCGTGGATACCCTTTAAAAAGAATTTTGACCTACAATGACCACTCCAGAGTAAAACGCTGTCTTGGAAAGAAATTGTAGTGACTGTATCTCAAAAGGAGTCAAGTCCACTCCCTTGAGAATGTGGAGTAATAAGAATAAATTTTGCACCACTACTTTCATTTTTGCAAAAATTGTAGTTTTTTGTTAAAATAAAAGTATCAGAATAAACCAATAGAGCCGCAGGATCATCTTGAGCGTCTTGCAATAGACGCAATAGTGATAGTTAGAGTGTCAGAGTGTTTCTTATTTAATCGTTCTTGACCTTCTTCCAACCAAATTTTTAATTTTGGTATTAGGCGATGTGTGAAAGAGCGATTTTGTACACATCACAAGTTTTGGAGGCGTGTCGTCACGGTAGTTTCTATCCCTGGTTAGTCCAAGTTTATTAGTTCATCGGACTTTCCCATATTTAATCTCAAGAGTCTCGGCTAAATCAAGAATTGATAAAAATGAAATCAGGATGAGTA
This sequence comes from Eretmocerus eremicus, assembly GCA_030522705.1. Classification (NCBI taxonomy): domain Eukaryota; kingdom Metazoa; phylum Arthropoda; class Insecta; order Hymenoptera; family Aphelinidae; genus Eretmocerus; species Eretmocerus eremicus. Next base: position 10,846 of record JAPYYZ010000624.1, read on the forward strand.
TCTATGACGAGAATGGGATGGACTCGTTACTGAACGAAAAATCTTGCTACTTGAAGATTTTTGACTCTATCGCAGGATGGAAGTTGAAATTATGATGGATAACTCGATTGTTTTTTTTTTCTTGCGACTTATAGGAGTACAACACTACAACTTACAGTGCAAAACTCACAACGATACACCTTACAAGTAGCAAGTAAAACCAATGGAGTTTTCCATCATAACATTTTTAATATGGACGGCTGCAAACCGCAGTGAAATGCGTCCAGTTTTGACTTTTGAAAAATCGAGTTGGATCTTTGAAAACTTCTAGATCCTAGGACGATCTATCAGGAAAATTTCTTCGCCATCTTACAAATTTCAATGACCTGAATGTAATCCAAAGAATTCCCCCGATGGGACCAACTCTCGATCTCTCAGTTGATTAAGAGCCAATGGAAATTCGAAAAATTCGAAATGGACTCATTTCACTGTGGTTCGCAGCCGTCCATATGATGGTCTGTTGTGACAACAATATTTAAGGATATTGGTGTCATAGCAATACCGCGTATTCATCTCGTCGTAGCTGCTGTGAGACCAGTTCGGTTATATTATGCACGAAAATATTTGAGGCAGTCGTTGTCAGTACAGAATCGGTATTGAGATGGCAAGGTACACTCGGTTACACGTACATTACTTTTACTGTTATTATTCAAATCTGTGAGGGGGTGTATTATATGACCGAGGGGGGGGGGGCGAGTGTAAAAAGCAACTGCGGCTGTACATGTGATTTATCAATAACTAAAAACAGTATATCGTATCATAAATTTCAACAGGAATCCCGATTCCGCTAAAAAAGTGATCCCCTCGAATCGGTACAAATGACACTTGGATTTCATTGAAGGCATCTACCAGCTTGCTTTGATAGCTGGTATTGGTGTCGTCTGTAATGCCATTGAGTCAAAGATTGTCATTGATCGCGGATATCCATCCCTCTTTCAATTTTTCAATGAATCTCCTAGACAATCAAGATTCGCGCATTTTCAAACTCACCCAAATCTATTATCCTTTCAACATTGGATATGAATAAAAAATGACATACCCAAGAATGATTACGGCGCACCATGTTCTCATCTAAAGGTCCAATTTCGGCAAAATTTCCAAAACCCGTAGCTGATGCACCAGGTCCGCCTTGCAAGTACACTATGAGCGGTTTATCTTGATAATTGCTGACCTCCGCATTGTAAAGCCACCAGAACATGTGAGCCCCTTGGCGCACTTGGACGTAGCCCCAGTCTTGTTGTCCTTGGCCCACACCATTTTTTGCATCAACTGCGGGTGAATCAAGATTAATTTATGCATATTAGTGATTCCGCCGAAAGTGGGATTTTTTTGAGGCCAATAATGACCACGGATGTGATTTGGGTCAAAAAAATTATTTTAGCTCCAAATGAATTTCGGTCGATTAATGGAGTTAACTTTGACTTTATCAGGCATCAGAAATAAGTATCTAGAGTTACGTAGCCTTATATGAAATTCAGGGAAAAGTACGGCATGTTTTAAGGGGCTGAGAGGAGGACGGAATTGACATTTTGCTTTAAAAATGCTCTCACAACTCGGGAACGAATTGTAGACTCTTTTCCGCACATATTTCACCTAATACCTCCAAGCACTACGAGAAAGTTCGCTTTACCAAGCGATAGAGTTCACAGGGTAGCGGCACACCAGGGGGGACGGAATTGACCGAAAATTTTGTACGCGAGTTGTAAAACCCGTTTAAGCTGAACGCTACGGCACAGATCCAATTCTAGAAACGCTCTACCGGATTTTTCAAGCTTTTGGGATATTGGGATGATATCTCGGTCGGTACAAAAGCCATAATTGACGATCTGGACATTTGCCGCCGTTTATACTGCTGTACCAGCTGTTGAGGTGCAGATTTCTGGACAAAATGCCGTTTGCCCGGGTGAAAGCTGAATTTCAAATTTAATTTGACTTGCAAAATGGTGAAATGTTTCACTCCAAAGTATACAATTTGAAATAATGATTGGGCATGGGTGTTAGTGACCTTGCATATGCACAGTACTGGTTTTTATAGCGAATATTGTGTTCTGGGCAGGGGACGAAATTAAAATTTTGACTTCTAATAGTCCATTATAAAAGATGGAAGAATGCAAAATGACTCAAAAACCAATTACAATGTTTTGTATCTGTAGATACTTCCTAGAAAATTCTAACCGCGACGATTGAAAGTTGCGGAGGCTTGTGCGAGCTTCGGACGAAGAGAATCCCACTTTTGTGGGACTCACTCATATAGGTTACCGATCAGTGAGATACTCTTACTTGAAAATGATTCAAATCTCAAAAGCCCCTCAGACTTTCATTGTAACAAGGGCAGGATCGAGTGCGTGGGTCGCGGGTCTTGATCAATTTTTGAGAATTCTCTCGTTTCGGTGAGAGAGATTCAAGTCTTCCGGTGGCTTACGTAAAAGCGAGAACACTGCATTCATATATGATCATAGGATTCTCGAACATCATGATCATGTATGAACACCTATAACTGGTGTCAGTATTTCATAGTTTTTCATAGTTTTTCATATATTTTCACAGCACTTTGCACATTTTGGTTAGCTAGAAAAATAATTAAGAAGATCAATGTTATCGGCAAATCTACAAGCATCGGTACGGGTGGATATAAATACCCTGGCAGTGATTTAACCCTCTGCGATGCTCCGTTTTCTTACCAAAATCATCAGCACTCAAAGTTGAGTCAAGTTTCGTGATCTACGAGGTTGGTGCTTCCTTGTATGTGCTAAGTTTGCAAATCCATTGTCAAATTCAAGAAGTGAGAGTCCAGTCCTCTCTCTCTCTCTCTCTCTCTCTCTCTCTCTCTCTCTCTCTCTCTCTCTCTCTATCTATCTATCTCTCTCTATCTCTCTCTCAAAATTCAACTGTAATCATACTCACTAAGGCCAGAAATTTGGAGGATGATGGCTGCGCCAACAATAGACCGAACTATCTCCATAATTGAGATGAAAGGTAAGAACTGTCATGGAGGTCACGGTGACACACGCTTTTTATACGTCCCAAGATATGACTCAAAACTATGTGAATAACTCGTTGATCATTTGACTGAGGCGATATTTACTTTGAGAGTCTTAGAATGCTCCATCAACGAAATGATATAACCAAATATTAGACATTTCACAATGAGCTCGCGCGAATTATATATTCTATTCAACTCTATGACTATGTGCAAATGACGAAATGGCATCAGCTCTCATTATTGTCCAGGAACAGAGTAAATTTATGGGATGGAAAGCCAAGAATCATGGGTCGTTGCCCGCTCATTAGCATTTGACCTGGTCCTGAACCAGATCGAAGGTAATTATTTATCGCTCACTTCACGATTGAGAAATCTGATTTTTCCCTCTCCTCAAGGCAGAAGTTCAGAAAGAGATAGGCAATATACTATATCATATGCATCTACACAAGCTGAGTATATGTTCCCCGCCTCGAGGCGTGAAATATCCAAACAGTAGAACTGGAAAACGCGTAAGGTCTACTCGTCCTGAACGGGATTCATGTCAAGAATATGTAATTATCAATTGTTGAGAGAATTCGATCCAAGACCTAATCAATAAGCTACAGAATTTGAAGAGGCGCGCGCTACGCGCAAAAGATCGACAACCGTTCAACATAGTTCATATTGAGGCTCATATCAAGGGCATGTGTTGGTCAATTGTTGAGAAAATTGATTCAGAATCAAATTCTAAAATCGAATTCACGCACGGAGATTAAAGCATGCTTTAAACAATTCATATTAAAAGAATGAATTTGTCAATGATTGAAAAAATTATATTGAGCAAGTAACATTATAAAATAGGTTGTGGTGGGATTGAGGTTTATATGTGAGGTGAAAACAAAAAATAAACATTATTTCATCTAGTATTTCGACTTTCATGAATGGAATGGGAGCGAAATGAACCTATATCATATGACTAATAAATTGAGATATAAATGGATGATTCATTTAGATAATTAATACTTCTGGAAATAGTCAGATGACTCTAATTTTTCCTGGTCAAGGATTAGATTATTATAATTATGAATGATCTCCAATCATAAGAGAAAACGTGACTGGATAATATTAGTTATTTTGAAAAATTACTCATATAACAAGTATTCATAGCTCATAATAATCTTTGGAAAACAGTATCTCAAAATTTCAGAGGTTAAACGGCCCTATTTGAAAAATTGTAAGTAAAGAAGCCCTATTTCGGAAAGTTTGAGTGAAAGGGTCTTATGTTAAGAAGTCCGCAAAAAAAAGTCCTGTCTCAGGCAATTTTTGTCAAGAGTTGTGATTCAAAATGCTTAAGGAAGAGTGCTGCGTTTTGAGCTGCCTGAGTGAAAAGTTTGCAAATATCCAAAAGTGAGAAAGTTGAATAGAAAAGTCTTATTTGGTGACCTTCATACTCTACTCTTCGAGAAACTGAGAGACACGGGGCTCTTCTGTGAAACTTTTCTGAAATAAGATTATTAGAGGAAGACTTTGCTAGACAGAGCCCTTTCACTCAAGTTTTCTGATGTAGGTCGTTTTATTCACTTTATCCGAGATAGGAATTGTTTACTAAAAGTTTTTGAGATAAGACCCATTACTTTATCAAATCTTGAGACGAGGCTTTTTCAAGGTAGCACCAGGGTTGGGTGCCGTACCTAGCGGGGGGCCCCGTGGGGCTCATCAAGTTTTTCTTATGTTGGAAGGCAGAACTCACTTCATCGCCACTTCACAATGTTATTTCAATGATCTAATGACGAAAGAGCTGAGTTGCAGACCCGTACCACGATTGTATTTGTATGTAAAAATTATCTCAAGGCCGTATATAGAGCAAAGTCATAATAGTTATTTACTCGGCTCCAGTATAATCAATCTTTTCAAAATAAATCAGCATGTTCCTAAGATGTATTCCTGTGATACTGAAAATTCCATAGCAGTGCGAGGTCACCAGGCCGAATGGCACGGAATTCGAGAGAACTTTGGCATGGGGCCCCTCTGAAGACACAGACTTCTGCATTTTTTTCCTGCTTCAAATCAGTCGTCAACCCATGTTTTTCTTCGTGGCATCTCATTAGGCTAAGGGAATTGCACACCATGTGATTTTTCGGTAGCAAAATGACGAGTAATGACTGAGATATGAGCTCAAAAGTATCAAGTCCCATAAGACTTCATTAGGTCTCAATTTTTTCATAATTTGTTCCTCGAAAATTAAGTCGCGAACCTATATATTTCAAATTGGCACTCGATTTCTACCACCTCGAGGAATGTATAGTGAAATTTTTAAGTGCTTATGACAAATAATGCTAGGTCGCTGGTGCTACCTTGACCTGATTTCTGAGACGACGCTTTTTATTTTATCACGAGCCAGCTGAGGCTTTTTATTCTCTACCAAATGAGATTACGTCTCTTTGTTTCCACGCAAACCAAGGCAGTATCTTTCAATTAAGTGCACTAGCATTTTCAAATTCCAATTCCAGCCAAATAGGAGGGAATCAGGAATCCATTCTCATTCTTGTATTGGACATTTTTTTAGGACGTCAGATCTTCAATTCAAAATTTCCTCCAACGGGCGGGCGCATGAACTGTGAGATGCGCGCGTCGGATTTGCCGGCCACCCCCGCGGATCAATATGTGGCTGCCCGAAGTAGTAGAAGCCCTGCCTTGCCGGACTCGTGCTTTGCATCTTTGGCATGGAGTAAAACAGCTGTTACAGAGCTTGCAAGTGTTTCGTTTGCAGCGTGGCCTTGAAGGCTTTCATAGCATCTTTTCGGCTCAGGTATTATTTCCTCCCAACATTCCCAATAAGATGTCGACCATATCCAAAAGTGAATGCTGAGTGGTTGGACGATTTTTGTTTGAATTAGTCCAGATGTAGTGTGCAAGAGACCCATCAAATGAATTGAAGAAAATCTGTGACTGAATCTTTTGCTATGATAGATTTGTGGATAAGATCATCAGTATTTGATGAAGGCTTGCGTCATCATATAGGCAAGATTCAGTTTCTTACAAAGCATGAATTATTTCCCCACGATACGCACCTTGACATCGAGTGTTAATGGACTTGAGCAGAGGTTACTAAACTTTCGGGTTCAATAAACTTCCGAGTAGTTATGTAGTTCTTCCTCTTCAGTTGAAGAGAGTAGTATGTAGATTACGAGGATAGATATTTCTAAATTCGTTCTCACGAGAGCGACCACCAAATGTAGCGGCAAGCTAAACATGCAGTCTTATCATACTGTTATTCTAGTCATTTGTTGTTTCAAGATATTTGCTATTCAAGCCATTATCATTCTGTGAGGAGTTTGGCAAGGTTTGAGCCGGTGCTATGACCAATTATGTTAATTTCAATGAATCTTGCAAAATATCGAGCCTTTGCTCATACTCTGACAGATAACTGTATTCTGACGAAAGACATTAAATCGTATCAGGTAAGAAATCAATTGTATTTCCTCTCAATGAGCGCTAAACATTTAATGATGGAAGCCATTTGATACATGAGAGAAAAATACGTTATTGTTCATGTCCAGGTGCTATCCAAACAGATCTCTTCGAGCCACTAATTTTGTACAGTTTTGAGTTTCACGCGTCATCTTGAGTTTGAAAATTTGGAAACTGCATTTGATGATAAGGTAATTTAATCTTGCAAAGATTTTCTAGGAATGGCCTCGGTCGAAGAAAGCTGGAAAGAAGCGACCGGAGATCTAAACGGAAATGCATGTGACTCGTGGTTGACGCGACTGCAGGACATGTACTCGCAAGAGTGGCGCACGTATCACAATCTGGACTCCCTCACGAGTAAACTTCGGCATTTTTACGAGGTCAAGCACAACTTGAAGAATCCCAAGGCCGTTTTGCTGGCTCTGTTCTTCCAAAAGTTGGTTTGATTGAGAAATTATTTTTCAAGATCGTAATCGTCCGAGCAACGATACACCAGAATTTTTTTTATTTCAGTTTCGAATATGATCCCAAAGATTTGGACGGAGAAAGCAAGAATCTCAACCACTTCAACACTTTTGCCGAGGAGGCTGGGATTCCCAAGGTACGGTCAATTCTAATGGTATGACAATGATGCTTTGTCAAAGATCGGTCAAGATGTCATGGGATTATTTTATTCAAAGAATTTCGACTAGTCAATAGGTTATTTTCCGATAAGATTTTCAACTCGATGGGGGCCGTATAAGAGTGCTTATTTAAAATGAATTGATGATTGATAATGATCCCTGTCTCATTTCCATCACAATGAATGTACGCGACTATCGGACGAGGACCTTTACACTTTTGTTCGATCTATTCATAAGAGTGTGGCTCATCCATTGTTTCCTCTCATTTCTCAATAGCATTTATCGTGAAATAAATTTTCAGAATAAGAAACATATTACCTCTCTCTCACATGTCACGGAAGTGAAAAAGGCCAATGAAATACCGTTTTCACCTCAATACCGTTTTTAGGACACATCCTACACCATGAGAAGGTGCCATTGTATCAATTCTCAATTTTGAAGGATACCAGGGCAACGATTCCAAATATGGAACATCTCGAGAGATTCACGAGTACTACTTGAATTTTTTGCACCAAAAACATTGTTATTCTTGGTCTAATGATTCTGATTGTATGATATATCTCCTAAGAGAAGAACCAAAAAAAATTTTTTATTCAAAAAAAATTTATATCTTCGATACAAAGCCTTTAGCGGATTTGAAATGGATTTCATCTAAATTCTCCTGTATTCAAGTACATAAGAGAAAAATTTCCGCAAGATAGACGATAGCGTTTGCGAGATATTGACTTTTTCTCATTTTTCATAGAAAACAGATTCTAGCTATTATTCCTGGCTATTCCTGCAGAATAGCAGATCTTTTTCGATCGAGTATCAATCACATAATGCTATCCAACAAGATTTGTGAGAATATGTATTGAGCAAATTCGAAATTATTCCATTTCTACCGATTTTAGATCGTCAATATCACGTAATTTCGTTACTTCAACCCTTATCGGAAAATTTGCATGGTTCCAAACAGAAGCGAATTTCGGCCATACAAAAAAATACGTATCCCCAAATTAAGTCTGTAGAAACATATATTTCATTGCTAGCAAAATCCATGACTTGAAGTTTTTTCGCTACCTGATCTTAGCTGGAAGCAGCCTTAAACAAAGGTCTCAGTTGGAGAGTTCCCGACCAAAGTGACGTATGTTCATTTTTCAAACTTCTTCGTAGTCGCAATCTGTAAGATTGAAATCTATTCCGAAAACTATTGTCGCAAATTTTCTTTCCTAAAAATTTCCGTCTCAATACCATAAATCTTATATCATTCGTGAAACCTGGAAAAAATTAGCAACATCAAAATTAGTGTCTAATTCTTGGATTTTCCAAAAGTGGACTCACGTCACTTTGGTCGAGAAATCTCCAATTATTGCTAGAAAGTAGAGGACCAACCTTGCGGATCACGGATTTGGCCAAAACTCTGGGAATCATCTTGTTTCGGTGAGAAATGAAGATATCACAGAGGGTTTATGCTAGTAGGCTCTCTGTTCCGAGATGCAGC
>JAPYYZ010000625.1:0-18979 GCA_030522705.1 Eretmocerus eremicus
TTGAAATCGGTTGAGAAGGAGAAAAGTTATAAGCAAAATACTGAAGCATAGTTTTATTTCTGGGTTTTTCGGTAAAATCAATTATTTACGCCTAGCCGACGCAAAAAAATTTTTTTCGGCCCAATAAAAATTGCTAAAATCATGTTTCGATATAACAAATCGATTAAAAAACTTTGGGCGGCGAAAAAAAAATGTCGTGCAGAAACCATTGCAATGTGGCGTGGACGTCCTCATTATGGTTATAATGTACCCGTTTCTCATAAGACTAACACTTTGATCATTCTATCCGGATACGTTTCGAGCGGAGGTTTTCGTGGACAAATTAACTGCGTGAAACGAGTTCTTCCTGTATCCTAATAGTGACCTCTTATGGGTAAATTTTGGGCAAAAGAGACGTCGTAGAGGGCTTTCTTGACTCATTTTGACATAATTCCCATAGTTCAGAGTTCTTGTATGGATGGAGATCCTCTCCTGTAACACGTAGAGCTCATCCTCATATGAATCTGTTTCTTGTAATCACTCTGATGGAAATCATAGTTAGCATCGTACCAGATGAAGAGAAAATCCCGCAAAACTTCCAAGATTACCTAGAATATTTTTTACTGTGTGTGTGATTTATAGGGAGTATTCCATCTCATCTATCAAACAAGCTGTGCCCATTTTAATTAACTGAAGTTTGTAAATGTTTTCTTCCCGACAGAAAGTGGTTACTTCTTCATGCATTCGAAGGTAGTCAAAAAGCAGACGACAGTTTTGAAATTAAGTCCATCTGGTTCAAAGGAAGCATCGTGTCGGCTCGACCTCTTCACTATTCCTGAAGTCTCGTCGTCTGGTCAAGGGAGCATCCTTGCCTACCAGTCCACAAGCAATGATTCTGAGCGTCTGGTGATTTTAGGCTCGGGCTTGATTCTTATTCGCGATTTTGAGTTTACACCCGATAATGGAACAAAAATACTCGATTCATTCCTCGTTGAGTTCGATGCTGTGCTCGTTGTAACTTGTGATAAAATTGAGATGGTATCGAAGAATGCTGAAACTTCATCATGTTATTTGTGGAAAATCTATGCAAGTGGTTTAAAAATGATGGTACAAATACCGTATATTATCGGGAATAGTAATGCACATGTTATTCCAAGTTTTGTTGAGGGGCGCATTTGCATCAATGCTTTCTTCTTCGAAAAAAGATATAAGCATTTACAGACGATTTGTGTTCCGATGGATTCCTTGTCAGTATCCTAACTCAGTCATCGAAGAATAATATTTCAGCAAAAATTCATCTGATTCATATTGATAAGATGCTTCGATTGTAAGATTCTCACGTAGCTGGTTCAATTTCAGCCTGAGTAGTGCAACTCGTCAACCAACCGTAACGTTGCAAGTAATAGTGGATTATAATGGCGTGGTGCGGGAACAAAAGCCGATCAATTCCGTGATTTACCTCACCTTACTCCTAACTTTCCACTGCTTAATTTTGTTGATCATGCTCTGACTCTGTTCTCACTGTACATTTGGCGGAAGGTGATTCTTCCGAGCAGTGAGTGAGCACTTTTTTCATTTGTGTCTATAGGTGTTTGTTTGTGTTTGTTCAGCGCACGCGCAGACTTCCATACACGAATAGAATAGAAGTGTTCACTCAATGCTTGAAGAGATTCACTTGGAAAGATTCACTCCGCCAAGTGTGCGTCGGAGCTCATTTAGTGAATACTATAGAATCTTCAGAGCAATTCGAGGTTTGGCTATTGGGAATCACTGCTGTAGACGGTGTTGCGTGTGTATAGGCGCAACTTGAAGAAAACATGGCGTCGAGGAGGGTACTGAGATGCATTGAAAGCATAGGTATCATCGCTCAAACTTGCTCAGACTCGTCTATGCATGTACCCGCTGACTGATGCACCTTAATCGATTTTGAGATATTTTATGATGTAATTTGGTGAAACAAGCCCCCAAAGTATCTTAATTAGAAAGAATCAAGATGGCTCATCTCTAACCCAATGCTATGCAGTACAGTCCTCGATGCCATGTTTTCTTCAAGTTGCGTCTGAACACGGGCAACACCGACTACAGCGGTGATTCCCAATTTTGGGGCACGGAAATATCCTCTGTGCCTTAAAACAGCCTGGCGAGTGACGTGTATATATTATTCTTTCGCATCATTGCCTCTAAGCGTCAATTTTCCTCTCCGAGCCGGGTGCGAACATAGCGCTTTAGTCGCACTACACCAGAAAATTCTTGCTGTTATTCTGTGCGTGCAAATCGACTGCTCGGACGGGTCAGCAGCTTCAACTCACAGATTGTAAAAAAATATAGTTCGATACAAGGAAGTAAATTTTATTTTCACACTTGTATCGAAATATACTATTTTCACATTCCGTGCGTAAAAGTGCATTTTCCACACGGATTGTGAAAAAATAGTATACGATACACGGCCGGGAATGTTGAATTTCGCATACTCGTGATAATTCCAACTTTACCGCCCTTGTATCGTAATGTACTAATTTTCGCATCCTCGTAATGATTCCGATCCTCGTCTTCGGCTCGGACTGGAAACACATCACTCGGATGTGGAAAAAGTTGTTACCCACTTGCATCGAAATAAATGATTGCCGAAGATATGAAGAACCCACGCAATCATTCGCTCCGATAATATTTTGAGTTCATTGGGAGCTGAGTGTATACAAGGGAATTCCTGGGTAGCGTTGATTGTGAGTCTTATGACCTACACTACTTCTAATGCAAGATCGATGCAAATAGCACACTGTCACCATCAACGTAAGCATGTAAATCTCTGTCTCGTGCCTTTACGAGCCCACTATTTCATCGAGTGTGATTGAATATTATATAAATTAAAAGTAATCAGAATTATTATATCATGCCTCACTTCCTGCCCTCTACCTCGACATAACTGCTGCGGTCCTCTAGGTTACAGGCCCAGAACATGCAGCCCTGCGCTCAAATCTTATTGCATACAAAATTTTTCGCGGAGAGCAATATGGGACCAAAGCTCGATGCACGACGCCGGCGACATGAGGAAAATGACGGTGTAGTGCGATTTTGAGCAATGCAGATACTAGTCCAACGGGTGACCTAAGTAGAAAGAAAATAGCGCGCTCTAAGGTTATAAGATTCCTGCCGCCATTCTGCTTGTGGATGAGACGATTCGATTTTTCATCGTTTCCTGGAACATGAGAGGTTAGGACGTGGCTCAACGCATCCGAAAGCTGGAAGAGAGACTAATCAAGAATCGATAAGAGAATTCGTTTTCAATAAGTGACGAAGGCTCAGGGAAGAATGAATCCCAAAATGAGTTGAGGAACGTTGGAAGATATCAAGATACTCCGCACAGCTAGAGAAACGAGAAGCTTGGGTGAGCCTTGATGAGTACAAGTACCTCACAGTCATGTTAGCGTCTTTTGCGCACAAAGCGCAAAAGCTGTACACAATCCAGCCCAATATACACCGCTCTCCTAGATATTAACAAAATCCATGAAAAAGGCCCTCTTCATCTTTCCCAACCCGATCTTCCTCCACCTCCCTTTCTGAATTGAGTGAAAAAGGTTACTCTCCCAAGTGCGTGATCTTCGAACACAGCTCGTAATTGACTATCGTATGAGACAGAGGAGGGATTGCCGACGGCTCATTAGCATGCTAATGGAGCGGGTAATCGTCGCGCCTCCGAATAATCGCGGCAGGCTCGTTATCTCGAGCGACGACACTCTCGCACAGCCGAGTCAGGACTCTCTCGCGTCCCCCGGCGGATAACTTACGAGCCGAGTAGGCGATTATGCGCAGCAGAGTCTCCCTCTCTCTCTATATATCCACTTGATGCGAATTTTGCACTCGAACGGTGTGTATTAGTTATATGCTCGAGTGCTCGAGTATACGTTGGCAACTAGCGCTCATCCTCGTGAGTGTCGACACCGATCTCGACACGGATCATCCATCTCGATTTCATCGCGTGAAATCTGCCATAATCCTATAGATGGCTGCAACGTTCACTCGAGAGGGCGGGACGTCCTTATTGTATGCAAGTGAATATGCGAGGAGATATACTTGCGTTTGCAATTTTGACATTCTTGGACGATAACACGAGCTTCGTGAGTCTTGCGCGCTTGGTAAATCATGCACACAAGGCTCATGCTTACGATAGATGCCCAGTATTTGAACTTGTTAGTCCACGAATACTTCGTGCCCTATTAAACTGGACTCCTGCTTTCTCTGACGTCTCTTTGAATCTGTAGTTGGATTGAAGGTTCACCCATGACCGCGCCAACGTATTTAGTTGTAGCGGCTCATGTAAGACTCTGGTGGAAATGGGTGAAAAATTTTCTTTTTTTTTTGTGGTTCTTGAGTATTATAAAACACTGCATGGCTCGATAATTCTCGAGAATTCTTGATAATTAATGCTCTCTTGATGGCAAATTTTTTCACAGATCTAAAGAGTCCATGCTTACGAAAAATATCGAGGTAGGCATAAGAATATCTCATGATACTTTTGAGCAACAATATGAAACAATTTTTCTTCCATTTTCTCTACAGTCCTACCCTATGTATAATGCTAACGAACTGTTGCGATGGCTCTTCCCAAGGATTAAGGAATACCAAGTAGTGATTCGTTGACTTGTGTTCAAAGAATGTCACAGCCCCATGAGAAGAAAAAAAGGACCTCAAACTGGCACGCAAAACCTCATAGAATTATGTTTATCAGGTATCGCTGATTCCGAATCCGGAGTCAGTTTGTGGCCATCGCGTCAAGTTTTTGAGATATAGGAGGCGAAATTGGACCTTAATGGGGAGAATCATCAAAAATTCATGGATCTACCTTTTTCAGTTCGTTGAATCCAAATTCGTCGTCAGATTAGATTCTTTGACAAGATGGTCAGAGATCTCAACTCTAACTTGTCTGGAATGGTGGAATTTCATAAGAAATAAAATCTTGAACAACCACAAAATGTTACGTCCAATACGTGTTTTCAAGATCGCCCAGATCATTTGTAGAGAGATCCATGATGGATCAAATAAGCACTCGACATTAGATGATCTTTCCAACACATTTTCAATCTATCGAACTTCGTACCTACCACCACTAACACCTACTCCTTCTAGTCGGCCGACCCGTTGATCAACCGAACTAGCAACCAGATGATCTGTTAACGTATCAGATGACCTACCGACCTATTGACCTACTGTGCACTGACCTACCAACCTATAAGCCAGCTGACCTGCGTAAGTACCAACCTACCGATCTATCCGACTTGAGACTTGTTATACAACCCATCGACCTGCTGACCTTCCAGATGACCTTTTACCCCATCGCCCGCTGACTCACTTACGTGCAGACCTGCCAATTGTTCACTTGCCATGGAACCGACCGACCCATCAACCTGCTGACGTACCAGATGACCTCCCAAACTATTAGCCTTCTAACGTACTCACGTGCCAACCTATCGACATATTCAAATGCTGTCTCGCCATATGACCCATCGACCTGCCAGATAACCTGCCGGCCTATCACCTCACTGACTCGCTAAATAATAAACCTGCCATTCCATCCAATTGCGAACTCGCCATATGACCCACAGGCCCATTAACCTACTGACCTGCCAAATGACTTTTCAAACAATCGCCCCGCTGACTTGCTCATGTCAGTAGGTTGGTGGATCATCCAGTGGGTCAGCAGGGAAATAGGACAATAGGTGGGTGTATAGGCAGGTCGGGTGTCCTTTAGGTCGGTAGCTCACCAATCAAGTCGACGTGTTGTCGGGTCGGTGAGTCGTATGGCGAGTCAGTAACTGCATAGGTAAATGGGTCGGTATAAGAGTAGGTCAGCCTGCGGATCGGTCGGGAGGTAATCGGCAGATGAGCAGGTCGATGGTTCGTATGGGAAATCATCAGCTAGATAGATCGGCAGGTTGATAAGTCGTCTGGTGGATCACCGGGCGAATAAGTCTATAGATTAGTTGAATAGGCAGAACAGCTGGCTCATAGGTTGGTAGGTTGTCTGCTACGTCGGCAGATCATAAGGTTTCTGGTTTGGTTGGTCAATGGATCGGTCAATTGAGAGGTCAGTAGGTAGTCACGTTGCCTGGAGGTCGGTAGATTGAAAATGTGTTGGGAAAGTCATCCAATGTCGAGTGCTCGATTGATCCGTATGGATCTCCCTGAAGATCATTTTGTCGATCTGGGAGACTTGTATATGAACGTGAGATTTCGAGCTCTTTCATGATCTCGAGTCTTATCACGAAATTGCCGACATTTCAGACGAGTTCTAGTTGATATGTTTGACCATCCAATCCAAAAGTCTAATCTGACGCGGCATTTGGGACCAGCGAGCTGAAAAACGTGGATCTAAGGTGTTTCGCTGATATTCCCCGTCAATGCTCAATTTTACCTCCTATATCTCGAGAACTTGACGTGACGGGTGCAAACTGACTTCGGATCCGAAATCAACGACTCAAGAAAAGATGAATCTATTATAGTCTGAGCGTCAGTTCAAGGTACTTTTTTCTTTTTTAGGGGTAATCATTCTTACGAGGTAGAAAGAATTTTGAAAATCACGACAACTTCAAGATTTTACCCCCGCGTTGGAAGGTCCACTTGGATATCCACGTGGGAATTCCGCATGGGACTCTCCGCGGAGTTTTGTGAAAGATCTTTGTAAAAGAGTGTAGAAATCACCCTTTATAATTCTACCCCCGACAATTCACGGAATAATCTAATCAGTACTATGTGGGTCGTATCATTTTGTTTGATGATGGTTGTTGAGGGAAAAAAAATTGAGCGTCCTATCACATATCCTCTCGATCTTGATGGAGACTCCAGTCAAAATAACGCAAGGTACACGGAATCTCATGTTGGGTTTTCCCGTGAACCTTCGAAGAGGCGATTCATGAATATTAAGCGTGACACACTCTCTCTTTCCATTCCTCATTGAAATTCCGTAATATGATAGATGAATCGGCTATTCTTTCTCGTCTGCGAACAGAAAGATCTCAAATGTAGAATCTCAAAGCTTGTCGTCATGAAATCCGATTCCAGTATTCAGTTATTGTTAGTGAGCCATTCCAATTATCACCTCACCAATGCCGTGTTCCCTTACTCGGGACTCCTGCTCCTACGGATTCCCATACACTACCACAATTCACGCACCCATTTAGTTATCTTGTCTGTTGTATCTCGTCATAATTCCTCCAAACATAGTGTTTGAAGTAAATAAAGTAATCTATATGAATCTCTAAGCGATCTTGTAGCTTGTTATTGTAGTCTTTCTTCTTTCAAACTTCGATAGCTTCACGATTTCAGCTAACAAATGCACCATAGCCAAGACATTTTTCACGACCTCAGCAACGATAACAGTTCCAATTCTCCTTTTGTTACGTGCCAATGTATAATGAAGATACGTGTTTTACAAGCAAACAATTTCTACAATGATCCAACAGCTCATTTCCGCACTCCCATTAGTGAACGCAGTCCTCCTTTACAACGCTCTGAGCTGGCCCGCTCGCAAATCTCCCAACTAGTCTCGTCAAAATCTACAAAAAGTACCACCGCAATCCTAAACCCATCCACAGCCCAACTAACAACCATCGTCCAACCGTACCAATATCCACAATAACCATTTCGTCAAACACGGCACGTCGCGTCGTATCTCCAAACGCATCCGTCTCTCAGCTCGCCACACGCACGTAACGCAGCAATGCGGAAAAGACGAATCCGAGAGCAGACGAAGAACCTGGTGTATGCCCATTCGCGGGTATAAAGCTCGCTACTCTTGATGGAAGAGAGTCCGTGGCGGTCCATCGAGAGCAGTATATATATCGTAAATAAATTGCGAGTAACTCGCTCTCGCAGAGTCCAGCATCTGACACTTCTCGAGTTGCAGTCTGTATATCTAAGAGTTGGATGTGAGAGCATATATATATAGGCGAGCGACTTTCTTTGCGTGGCTTGGGAAAATTCAGTCTCACCCGGAAAAAGATGAACGGCGCGAAAGGAGACGCTCGACTGAGCGGCCCCCCGAGGATGCACAAGATCGAGAGCGGATAGCGGATTGCGGCTTTATAGAGTATGGCGCGAGAACGATGAAAGCGGAGAATCGTAAAATTTGAATATTGCCGGCCCGCCGAGAGTGTGAAAATGAAATTCATCATCGCTCGCGAGAGCCGTTGACCCTTTGGAGACTAGATGAGAGAGGGTCGTTGAGAGAAATGACTCTGCAGCTGCTTTGTGAGTCAAAAGGTTGAGGGGGCTATCTTATCTGACATCCTGCGGAAGAAGGTCTTCATGATTTTATGCTTTTCTCACCGTCTGTTACAATCTTCCAGGTTCCAAAACGTTTGCTTCCTCTCTCACTTGAGTATATTTCACAGAGAAGTAAAATTCAAAGCTATTTTGGTTCCACCTGATATCATTCTCGAAGGCAATCGGATGCAAATATATTATTCTCTTCGAGGTTTTCAACATGCGAATGGTGGTCCAATTATGTGCATGCAACATTTTCCTTGTCTGTCGATGTGAAAGGGAAGTCAGAAAGGAGACGGTGCATTATCATCGATTTTGAATGTATTTCGAGTAATGCTATGATACACCTACTCTTATTCCCATGTTGATCAGTGAGATTGGTGGTTTCATCGCAAATTCATCGATGAAATACGACCCTACTTAAGCGCTCGACGCTGAGAGATGATCTTGATTGAAAATTTCACTTGATGAATCGTGGTCTCAATTGGAACTTTCTCTGCGGTCCATAATCCCCACTGGTCTGTAAATCATCCTCAATTAAACCGAGCAAACTTATAATTTGTATGATAATTCCCTACTCTGAAATACTGAAGATAAAAATGAATTGTTCCTAATAGCACGTTGAACTCAAAGCTCAGTCCATTTCTCTGACGAAGAGGAATTTCTCCATCTCCCATGTAAGATTTACTGGATCATCCTCATCCAGATCGGTAGTGAACGAATACACCTCTTGTAGAAAGTATATCAAAATTATCCTTGAATGTCTCGTATTCTGCAGTGTGGACTCTTTGCACTGGACTGAGGCTGTTAATGATCTCATCCAGTTACATCCAGACTACAGAGTTATCCAGATTTATTCAATTTTGTGCTCAAGAAATAGGATTTCAATAGCCACTCCTAAGCAATGCTGGGATGAGATCATTGACTTTCTTTAACGCGCTCGGAGTTTTTCGAGACCACATTGAATATCATATACGTGGCGGTAAGGTGAGCAAAAAGGTAAGAGTACCCAAATTTGCCATGGTATCCAATTTCGCTACGTCTGCGATCTCGGGGATGCTCACCCGCAGACACATGTGGCATTTTTTGGTGTTTGCTGAGATGAAAAATGAGAAACAAAATGATTTGAAGTGATCCGAAGTCATTTTTGCATTAGCCGGATCCCAGAAATCGGGTTTGCCGATTTCCAGTCTCATTTTTTCATGTTTACTGAAAGATCTGATACAAAGAATTAGCCTGGCTAACAAGGAGAACACCAGGTGTGCGGATCACCGATCTTGACCAAACTCTGCGAATCTTCTTGTTGTGGTGAGGAATAAAGGAATCCCAGGGTTTTTTTTTTCTGATAAAATAGGTCTCCTGTCCGAAGATACAGACAAATACATTAGCTAATGCTAATAATCTAGTATATCTATGTACTTGAAGGGCGTGTCAAAGTCCTACATTTATCGACTGAGCACTTATGTTGGATTTCGGATATAGCGCTTTCAAAATCAAGAAATTTGAAAAAGTAGGCCCACAGGACCATGCACATAGACGAAACATACCCCTGGCTGAAATGTCACTGCATTCCGTTCATTCGGTAAAATGTGAGGCGGCGAGATATCTTGAAAGGTGGCTCCCGCGTAACACACCACTGCCTTCGGCCCCAACTATTTCAAAAAACGACTACAGAATAAGTTTTTCCTTGAGAGATTTGGTCATTTCAGAGGGTCGTCTGGTATCACTTATTCTGAATTTTCTTTAGAAAGAATTGGAATTATTTTGGAAAAAAAAATTTGGAGCGTTCATCGTGTGACCTGAGCTGGGCGAACTCTCACAAAAGAGAGATGCCGGGTGTGTGCGTAAGGGTGTGTGTTGACAGGCCACGGTCATGACATAGTCATAATATCCCGGCCGCAAGGCGGACTCCAAACGCTCCAGGTGTGTCATCCTTTCACCCCTGGGTCGTGAAGGCCTAAACATTACAGTGTCGAAAACATCCACAGCGAGCCTCCGGGTAGCATGGCATGGTATGCCAGCCTCGCAGCGAATCAATGTCATTGATGCCGCGCCGGTCACCCTGCGGACGTCTCTACTCGTAGACGCCCAGATGACACTCCTCAGGTGGGCGCGAGTATTCGAGGTACTGTTTTATAGTGCAGTGGATGTACATCAAACCTGGTCGCGATTGCACCTCAAGTTGCCGATCTGTCGCGGTGACAGATTGTCAATGAACGAGAAGACGCCTGCAAAATTCCGACTTTTCACCCGTGAGTAGATTTGACATTCAATTTATTTGTTAGAATAAGTTACTGTTGCCCTGGTTCATTAGGAAACTATTGAGATGAGCTTGAATTCGCTGCATGGTGTGGTGTTGCAATACTGGATATTGCAAGAGGATGCCTTTTGCAACGCTATTGTGATGGGGTCAAGTTTCATGGCCAGTTTTTTCATCCATTGTATCTCTGGTGAATGGAAAACGACCTTCATTATAGTCAAAATATTGTAAAAGTTTCGATCTATCAACAAGGAATACCTAGAAGAAAAGATGATCAACAAAAACTCATCCACGAATGTTTACAGGAGTCTTCAGTCTGACAGAATTTGACATTAAGGGACGAAATGAGTTGAAGGGTTTCCTGGATACAGCTGATCCCTCGTCGAAATTTAATATGACTGTTTCAAGATAGGAAATCGAACAAAAATTTAAGTATTCTATCGTGATTGAGAATTTCAAATGCTCAACAGTCTGAGTTAGCATTTTGAAATTATCATTCTTCATCATTCCATCAAAAGTATTGAAAAAATTAACGGTACGGTAACAAAAATTTAAAAGTTCAGTGTCTTTCCAATAATATCATGTGACATGGAATATCAATTATGACTATGACATAGAATAAACTCAAAGATAGCGCTGAATTCTCATATTGAAATGTGTTTTAGGTGAATTTGAGGATCATACACCCGCATCGATCTATGGTGTGAGTGTGTAGCTTCATCAGAATGATCTGAACCTGTCAACTCTACTTTCCCCAGTTCTAGCCACCTCACAGGTTCTGCGATGGTTCCCATGTGTACAAGCAAGTGGAATTTCTATATTTATATATTCATTTATTCAAACAATATACGAGCTAGAAGCCCTTTGAATATTTGCTTGAATTTTCATAATAGGGAGAAAATTTGCAAAAATCACTTCAGTTCAAAACTCACATTTTGCATCTGATGAGTATTCGAATATCTTGAAATCAACCATAAACCACACGTCTCGAAACTGGTATGATCCGAATCTCACTATTTACGGCTAATCATCTTGTTTTCATAGGTAAACTTTGGCACAGGAGGATGCGTTCCATTGATAGAATACAGATTACCTCCGACGCAGAATGTGCTTGGAGATTTGGCTCTGATGATTCTAAGTTACTGGCCTTTCACAGGTGCTAGATGATTTTGAATCATTTCAATCAGGTAAAATTTGTAATTTTTGTCAAGAAATTATGACTTTAATATGTACATGCAACTGCCTGAAAATCTGATCTTTCACAAAAAATCTATTAACAGTAGGTCAAATAAGATATGGTTTGTACTTTTCTCTGTTACTGCATAAGTTGGTGTCTGTCTCAAAATCTACATGGTATCATAGGAATGTTGGTGTATAGTGTTGATGCTCGTAATGTGTTTGTATGAGCTATACAGATTTGTATATCACGACCCAGTTCACTTGCGTTAGGAACCAGTCGGTCGACAAAGATAGGTTTTGATATGCCCTTACAGTACTAAAACATTTGAATCCTTCGGGGTTTCTTCATTTTCCCTTGAAACGAGAAGATTCCCAAAGCTTGGTCACGATCGGTGATCCACATACCTGGTATTGTTCTTGTAAGGTGACTGTTCCTCCGCTCATTTTACTTATCATTCCACAACCTTGGAGAGCCTTTTCTCATAGTTGGGTGATCCGTTCCCGGGACAGTTTTACAAGAAAACTTTGATGTAAGGTCGAGTATACCTAATGTAACCAGCTCTGGTGTTTCTCACGGGAATACTTGGAGAACTCCGATAGAAGTGCAGTCATCGATTACTCATAGTCCCGAGAGACTTCTACGATTAGTAAATCTAATCTAAATATTCTAGGGTCGCGACTGCGACCTCTCATATTCACTAGCGGTGCTGTATTTGAGTAGCAGTGAAACTAGCCGTGAGCAAGTGCAGTTTGCGCCTAAAATGGTATATATCAATCAACTTCAGCATGTGCAATTATGATCAAATCCTTACGAATTCTGTATCACTTCTGACAGAGCTAGATAGGGTTGAACCCTATGGCCCCAATAAACTATCAATCAATCGATGAATCTCTATCTATGAAACGGCACTTCTCCGTACAGGTTGAATAAAAAGTGAAACACGCGCTTTCTTTGCATTGACATAGTCAAATCACAACGCCGCATCATTCATGATCAGCAGAGCGTCTCCTTATATGCGTTTCGCGCACCACAACAGAATTGCAGGGAGCAAGCGATCACTCTCGTGACACTTTACCGAACTTTAGGACGACCAGAGTCAACAAGATCGATAGGGTAATTTCTTAGATACCGCAAATACCGCAATTGATTTTGAGACGGATGCTCTCGCAGGTAGAAGTCATCATTGGAGGCGCGTGCCGCGGCCTCCTCACTTTTTTTCCTCTCTCTCGAGCGCGGTCAGCGGAACACGTGCTCTCGAGAAAGTAAGAGTCTCCGGCACGCGCCGGTCCACAGCCGATTCATTACAAGACTCGGCCTCCGCCGAGCACTTTTACTTGTCAACGAGGCAAGCGTGTCTCTTATACCGAGAATAAATATCAGGTAGAAGCGGCATGTCTGGCGTGTAAGTAACGCGCTCACCGCAGTATATGAATGTACGCACAAATGACAAGCACATACTCGTGTACATTTGAAAGATCACGCGCGATCAATCAATCTAGTCCGGAAGCTTCGGGATAAATTAATTTTGGGAATCAAATTGCGTTTAGAGGGGAACCCAAAGGGTCTTGGATTCGGTTATGGATATGAAAGTTGTGTGCGTAATTGCAGAGAGAGGAATGATACATAAGTTCTCAGCCCATCTCATTTTGAAGGTAAAATTCGTCACGAACGTCCGTTCTCGGCAGCAATTAACTTTCATGTTCTAATTGAAATTACAGCATGTGGTGAGGGCTAGAGTAATTTCTCGTGCTGCCTCTGAGACCTGACAAAATTTCTACTCATATCCTCACTTCTAGATGAACAACATTATTGTTTTGAGAATATTTCACATGAAATGATCAGGAGCCAGCAAGATATCGACAAATTCTGAAAGCATGGTTCAATACATTCTGTTTCGAGATGACTGGGTCGGACGAAAAAAGGCGTCCGTCAATACTCAACTCAAACATGAATCAAACTTGGAAGGAATACTCCCAACATTGATAAGGTTAATGAACAATCGATCTATTATGCTCACAAGGAACCAGCGTGAGAAAGAGTACCGGATTTTCCGTGATTGGAGTGAGAAACTCACTTCTCACCATCAGTGATACGATTTTCATTATGACTCACTTTATAAGTTAGTTTATGCAAGGAGTTTCTCATTCTCGGGAAATATTAGGAGTATAGTGAAATCTTTAATGAAAATAATGGCGTGAAAGACAGTTAGAATTCATGGGCACAAAAAGAGATATCAAAAATCATTTCCTTCAAAGAGTATTAGAAGTCCCCATCATCACGCAATTATAAAACGGATGCAATAAAATTTCTCCCCAAGCTGGAAGAGATATTTCCACATTGAATGGAGATATTTTTTGTTAAGTGGCTGTTTATCTCCCTCACTGCTATCGGAATACAACATTAAGATCAAATTCATAGGCATAGGACGGTCATTAATACTGCAGAAATTGTTATTCGTTTCTGGAAGGACATATTTTTGGGATATTTCGTGGGATATTTTTTCATCCATAATTCTGTTGGTTCAGAATCATGAGACTATAGTCGGCTAATAGATGAGGTTCGCGTGGAATGAATTTGAACATTTTTGAAACAAAAATTTATTAACAACTTAATTCTACATTTTATACAATCACTGATGGACATTCTTGAAGGATTTTTCAATACATCCTTCAATGACGATGGTACCAGTCTCTTTAGAAAAATTTCAGTCTAATATTATGCTCAGGGATTTACGAAGAGAACCCATTTGATAATCTTTTGGAAGTACCAAATGTGAATGGATAACTGGAGATTTCGCCCCAATTGAAAACTCATCAGTCACGATTTCTAGCCTCTCAACCGTCATTAAAGAATGTATAATAAATTTCCATCGCATCATCTTAACTCTACAAAGCCTCAAGTATCAATCTTCAACATCAGATCATTCGTCTCTCTAGCTCTTGCTCTTCTGCTTGCTGCCGAAGTTAACATCCTCGAGGCTCGTCTTCTGAGTCGGCCTATACGTAGAGTAAGAGTAGCTGCTGCGAGTTTGCGTTGGCTCAGCCGTCGCCTGATAGCTTCCTACGGTCTGGCTCTTGGGAGTCGCTCCCTCCGAGGAATCGTAGTCTCCATAATCCGCTGGCGAAGCCTGATCCCCACTGGTCTTGATGCTCGGAGGAATATAGATTCCCGGACTCTGCTGCAGCGTCACCGTCGATATCGGTTTCTGTCCGTACGCCTGCTTGTTTCCTCCCAAAATGCCCTGGCTTTGAATCAGCGAGCTCGGGCTGTACTGTCCAGAGTTGA
This sequence comes from Eretmocerus eremicus, assembly GCA_030522705.1. Classification (NCBI taxonomy): domain Eukaryota; kingdom Metazoa; phylum Arthropoda; class Insecta; order Hymenoptera; family Aphelinidae; genus Eretmocerus; species Eretmocerus eremicus. Next base: position 14,964 of record JAPYYZ010000625.1, read on the forward strand.
CTCTGTTCAGGATCGTAGGACCCACAACGTAGCTCAGCCCAGTCTTTGCGATGGAGTTAGGAACCGCGAGGTACTGACCATCCTGTTGACCTCCCTGTTGAATGGCCGCGAGGTTCGCCTGCTGGGCCGCGTTCTGGGCCAGCAGCTTGGCCAACGCCTGACGCATCAGCTGCTCCAGCTGCTGGATCTTGATGTAACCGTCCCTGTTACCCTGGTTGTCGTTTTGGTTACCCGGCGACACGCTCACGAGGCGGTACGTAGCCTTTGGAATGACCACCGCTCGCTGTGGAACGTCCGAGTCGTCTATCTGGTTCAGGTGGCTGGGTGTCCTGTGAGTGCTGGACTCTCCGTCTAGGTCCTTTGAACTCGAGATGATGTAGTTGGCTCCATCGACAAAGTGTCCTTCCGAGTCTCTAACTCGGTTCTTCTGGCTGCTCTTCTTGGACTTTTCGCGACGCTTCTCGTCCTCCTCGTCGTCTTCGTAGTCCCTTGGGTGTTTGTAGGGTCCAGGGTAACCGTATGGGTGTGGCGGGTAGGGCGGCTGGTTGTAGTAGTTGGGGTAGTAGTAGGGACTCTGGAACAGGTTGCTGGGGTAGGCTCCGGCGGGTGAGGGACCGGGAGCGTAGGGTCCAGCTGGTGAAGGTCCAGAAGCGTATGGTCCTCCAGGGTATGGAGGTGGTGCCAGGCCAGCGATGCCAGCGGCGTAGGGAGTTAGTGGAGAATTGTAGGAGCTACCGAAGGAACTCAGAAGGGAATAAGGGTTCGCGGAAGAGTAGGCCGAGAGAGCTGAGGATTGTAGGTATGGCGAAGACGCGAGAGAGCTTTGGCCGAGGGTCGAGGGCTTTGAGTAGCTGTCGTAGGCGCTCTGGTAAGGACTCGCGCTGTAGCTCGATGTGTACGAGTCGCGAGAGTCGAGCTTTGGAGAAAACAATTCCGGAGTCAGCTGGGAGATCGATTGAGTCTGCTGAGGAGACTGCGCGGTCTGTTGAGCTTGCTCGAGTCCGCGCTTGATCAGCTTTGGATTGTACGGGTACTGAGGGTAGATCGGCAGGAATGGCGCGTCGTTGGGATCGTCCCTTTTTTGCAGCTGTTGGGCACATATGGCCGCTGGTAGGAGTGCGACGAGAAGCTGGAAAAATTATGATTCGGTGATTAATTCATGCTCCAGATGTTTCGATCGAGTTGATTCTTTGAAATTTCGAGCCGACATCAATGTAATCATTACGCGTTGACTGAACTGCTGAAAGAACAATTACTCGTCTGAGCAAGAATTATGATCTTCAATATTAGAAAGGAAAAATACCGGGGGAGAAATTCATTGAATTTTATAATAGATCTTCCGTACATTCACGATCATACGATTGTGAACGTTTTCATACGCAGTGTAATCAGACTTCAATATCATTTTTTATCCCAAGCTAATGTTCCTTTGAATGCGATCAATGATCTTATGGTGTAATAGGAGAATTTGCCAAGTTCAGGCGAACCTACAGTACCGTGCATGAATTTTAGATAGGTGAACGAGATATCAACCTAACTTCAAACAGTCATATCTAGGAATCTGAGGGTCGTATAAGCATTTCGAAAAGAGTATTCTGAAGAGCAGGAAGAAATACCATCTCCTCTTGGTTCTTATTAAATTGTTGTAAATTTTTTAGACAGCGTTAGCAGTTTACAAAATTTTGAAAAATGTCGAATTTCTTTCCTTTTATTGATACACTCGTAACTTTTTCTCAGATCAAGATAGCTCAATTCTGAAAAAAGCACCTTGAAGAATGAAAAAAATGCTATGTGTAACTATTTTTTGATGATTTTTTACTCTATGCGCTGAAACGAATGGAAGATCTTGAAATGGCAAGAATTGTATTTTCTCTGAGGATTTAGTGCCAAAAACTCTAAGATATCACGATTTTCACTAATCCCAGGGCTCCCATATTCTTCAGCGCATGGAGTAAAACATGAATATGAAATAGTTACACATAGAATTTTTTTCGTTCTTCAAGATGAATTTTTCAGAATTGAGCTATCCTCAACTGAGAAAAAGTTACAAGTGTATGAATAAAATGAAAAAAGTTCGAAATTTCTGGAAAGTTTTCCAGCTGTTAACACCGTCTAAAAAATTCGCAAAATGTCAGGAGCAGAAAAAAAGTTAGAATTTTTTCTGCGTCTTGAAATGCTTTCTCTAAAATTTTTCCACGACCCAAACTTTCCGAGATATGATAGTTTGAAGTTAAGTTAATATCCCATTCACCCATTTAAAATCTATGCACGGTGCTGTGTGCCTATGTTAATATGTCACGTATTCGAAAAAAATAATCAACTGTACAAAAAAGCTACAAAGGCTTAAGAAAAAGTTCCAAATTTAGAATCATTGAATTCCTATAAAATATTGATATGGTTTGTTTGATCAGTCATTCGAATTGTATCGACGCTTCCACCGACACTCAATATTGATCGCTTACATCTATAAGCTAATTCAAGGAATTGATCTAACTGACATCAGACGACACGATTCTAATAGATTCTTGGAAATTTTATTGGGCTGGAACAATATTTTTCTGGGTACTTTCATATTCGATAAATGACGGTAGGAGGAGATATTATGACACAAAATGCTTTTACAAAATTGAAATTTCGCATCAATAGCACTACACCGCACGCGGAAATCGATCTCGTAATTTCGTTGTACAACGTTTTGAGTTTGTGGTTTAGTGAGAGAAAGTTGAACAAAATGTCAAAATAATGACTCTTGAGAAGTAAATTTCCATTATCGCGCAAATAATTCACTGCAAAGTGTGATTGGATGAAATTGTCATCTCTACAACTGCATCTCAAAAATAGCCAAATCGCACGAATCAATCAAATCTACTAACGATAAGATTCATCTTGAATCGGCTGGTCAATCGAATCGACGTCGGCCACTCTCGGCAAGGAAGAGTCCCGCACTCGCAACACGTGACTCTGCTCCTCTCACAGATTCGGTATCATTTATTCGTGCGTCGTCCCTTGGATAACAGCTTCCTCGCAGCGGCCACTTAGATCGTACGGTCCTTGCACTCGCGCCTCGGGGGCCAACTTCACGACCTCTCGACTGCACGCTTCGACGCTCAATGATAGATCTGTCCAGCCTGAATTTCTCCTTTATACCTGAGCAGCTGAAAAATCATCCAGAACTCGTTTGGCTTTCCTCTTGTCCGAGGCGAGGGACAGGTGCGGTGCACCGCGCACACGTGCAAAATCCCGTACACGCCTTCGTATATATATATCTCCATTGCGCGGCAGTGAAAATACACAGAGCCAGATCCAGTGTATCTCGTCCGCTTCGGAGGTCGTTAAGGATAAATTGCGCTAGCTCGAAAAGAGAGCCGCGCACGTATATGTGAATGGTGCAGTGCGCCTTCGCACTCCCGCGCATACGACGCGTTTACCGTGTATGAACAGTGGCTCGCATTCGGTACGGACCAACGCTCGCCAAGTGGAGAGGTGTAGGTATAATACGCGTACGCGCACATCACGTGCAGAGGCCTCTAGAGCTAATGAGTGCAAATTATTTGCTATTCGACGAGAGAGCGAGATTCTAGAATTGCGAGCGAGGAAATTAACGAAATTTCTCGCGACTCCGCGAATTGGAAATGTATTGAGGTTTACAAGGCGATTGTGGTGTTTACGATCTATTGCTAGAATGCTTGGATGATGAGAGGGCTTATTCAGACTATTTAATTTGACATGAAAATAGTTAGTTCACGTTTTGGGCCGCCGGCGGCGGTGACTTACGCGAGGCATAATATTTGAGTTACGCTGGCCTTACATTATATTAGGCCTCAAATTATCTGACGAGTATATCGAGCGCACAGTAAATTTACCCAACTGTTCAATTCTTTGATCAATAGTGAACGTTTTGATTAATCAAAGAGTCTTACATTTGCATGTATAAAATTAATGTGTGCTCGAGATACGCGTAAGATAGTTTGAGGCCTAACTTTGTAGTCCAGCGTAACTCAAAAGTTATGCTTCGC
>JAPYYZ010000626.1:0-19593 GCA_030522705.1 Eretmocerus eremicus
ACATTCGAGCTCATCGTTTGTTGTGAGAGAAATTATGGAATAGTTGTCTCTGAGAGTGATTTTGATGCAGGCCATGGAAATATTGCATTGCTGATATTTTAATGGAATTCATCCCTCGCGAAGATGCTGCATGGAGTATTTTTCTGCACAGAATACCGTTCTATACCGCTTTGTTTGTATTATTCTGAAATAAGGATAGTTACTTTGGCATCCAGGTAGTATATGAGAGCCAGCACCCACACAGGATAGTAGCGAGCGTTCAGGTACAGTGCTATCTGAAGTGGCAAATTCGATTTGACCCTATTTCCTGAAAGAAATATTAGAATTGACATGCTTTGGTCAAGTTGTTCTTCAGTTTCAAAATCGTATATAATCGCTGATGTATCAATCATGAAACAATTTTTACCAGTGACGAACGCTTAATTCAAAAATTCATTTTAAAAATACATCGCCACGGCGTCCGCTTTGTTTATTATTGTGTAAGATTCGTAAAGAACAATTTTGAAAACCAGAAGTTGAAGAATTCTATAAATTCAAGTGTATTACTCAAGAGAGAAACATGCACACCTCAGGTTCATTTAGTTAATTTTTATTTTGTATCGCACTAAATTAATATTTTGCATTTCCTTAGCTTCGCGTGAAGATCGGCATTCGGCAGCCACGTAGAAATTCGACGCGAAGAGAGTCGGTAACTGGTCTTACACACATGGGGGCTGAAAGGGTTCTCACCAATATCATAGAACTCTTTTTTCCTATCGTGACAAGCTAGTCCGGGGAAAATCCTATCAGAAGCAATGATGACCGATGATTTCCACATTTTTTGGGATCTAATTAAACCCGTAACGAAATAGTTGAATAACACATTTTTGGACGATCAACTTGTTAGAATTCCTCTTTGTTGACATTTAACTGTTGCTAGGTAATAAGCAATAGCTCATTATTGAATCGTGTCGCGTGTCGCCACCTGCTCAAGATTTTGTTCGTCCTCAGACTTTTTCGATTGGGGATTCGAGTTAGTCACCAAGTTTCTCCCATTATATTTTGCAAAATTTTATGTATATACATTTCTTTCGGTCCCATGCGTGAGAGATCTCGATGAATTTCGGCATCGAGTGAATATTGAAATCCCCACTGGAGCCATGCGAACGAATAATTTAGAACCATATTATAAAGACCGTAGAAGAAGAGCAGATTATTTTGATATCAGAGATGGAGTATGCAGCTCGTGCAAAATGCATACATCCTCCGTAACTTGAAAAGATTTAGCTTCGTTGAATCTTTTCTGCGTCCTTTTATTTGGCTCAGACTATGAACAGTTTAATCTGTACAAAAATAAGAGCCACTGCTTCTATGTAAAGATGATTCTCTGCAATTTGTGAATGTCCATCTTGAAATTCGTTCTTATAAGAGGATACCATCTTTATGGTTCCAAGGTTCATGCCTTCAGGGTTCAGATTTCTCACGTACCAATATATTAATTACCTCTTTAGATGTTGGATTTCCAAATTTCGGCTTGGTGACGAAGATCATTTGAACTGCTTACCTCGATGGAGATCATATCTACGCGAAAAATTTCATGCTTCCGCTTAATCTAAGGTTGAACAATTCAAAAGAGATGAACGGTGCGAAAATCGAGCGAAACTCATGCTAATTTGTAAGTCAGTTATTTACTCAGTATGTAAATTTTCTCCTAAAGAATGTTAAATGTTACCATTCTTGATTCTTTGGCTATATGAGTCCTTTCTCAATACATAAGTTCAGGTAGTAACTATTTACACTTATTGTATTTACAGTAAAGGCTTACAGTTGTCAGAGGTGTTGGCATAGGTTCATGTAACATGAAATAAACCATAGTTTGCATTATTCCTCAATCATCTTTGAATATAAAATGGATCAAAAAGAATTCTTATAAAAATCTTCCCTTGTGTATTTGAGTATACTAATACAAATCCTTGATCAGAATCTATTTCATAACTTTGCTAGTGTTTTATGTTTACATTATGTATTATTCTATTAAATGTTTGTGTAGTTGGCAGAAGACATTGAATTTGACTGTATCTCATTCATCAAGAAAGATGTTTTTTCAGCATCTGGAATATTCCACCATGTAGTTTCTTTAATCAAAACAACATTCAAGGAAATAGACTCCAAAGCGTCAATGGCTGTCTGATGTAATCCAGTCAATTCATTTGTATTCCTAAAGCACCAAGAGTATGGAATATACACGATAGGAACCCTAAAATGATGCACTAGATGAATAGAATTTCATTTTTAATGAGCCACAGATAACTCCAAGATACTTACATTAGACAGTCTGGAGGTACTACCAGATCTTCAAAGTATTCAAGATCAAATTGATTGCATATGCCATCAGAGGGATTGGATTTTGAAATTGGCACAAGACTTCCACTTTTTTCAAAAGCAACAACATGATCTGAAAAAGTGTTATTCATTCAGATGAAATATTCCATCAAATCATTAATTTATTGGATAATTTGCCATCTGCTCCTATCAGTTCTTACTCATTTTGACACTGAATCATACCCACCAATTAAATGAGACAGTCGAGTAACAACATTACTTTTGATGTACTTAGGTTCCTCAACTCCTTTCTGTAAATACTCAAGTAATTGATGTTTTGTGTCAATCCTTGCGTTATGCTGTTTTTGGCTCATCAATTTCAAATTTTCGACTTGTAAATTGGATGGCATTGGACCATTATAATTGTGATCTGACTTTAATTTTTGATAGATTTTTGTAAATGTCCAGCCCAAGTATTGTTGGCTTGAAAAATCATGTAATTGACTGAAAATTCTTTCCAGTATTCTAATTGGATAACAATTTAAGGCCACCAAATTTGCTGCAAGAATTATGAGAGTTTGTTGAGGCCAGTTTAATATCTCATGATTACTCAAAATAGAGCTCTGGATATCTTTCCAAAACACTGGCCTGAATCTTGCTAAAGCAAATCCAGTAATTAATGTCACAAGCTGAGAAATTCTTTCTTGAATATGACCTCTGTTGAGACATGAATTCTCCACAAAAGCTGCACTGGAAAAATTCAACAAATCATGACTTTTGTGCCTTAATTGAGTAACATGACCTAGTATCTGCAGTGATCCTCTAACATCTACATCATCATTGATGGCTTTTTGGATCAATTGATCAGTAAGTTCTTCGTTGTAGAAATGATTGATCCTCCCGCTAAAATGGAAAATTATATATTAGATCATTGAATTTTGTTAGTCTCCAGCTACATGACAGTTGTATTTTGGATTATGCGTACTTATAATGTTTCTCTTTCCAAGCTGCCAGTTGGAACAGTAGAATGATTTGATTCTTTTTTAAGCTATGAGACTGTTTTTCCATTTCACTTTGAATTTTTTGGAGAAGACAAATCCATTCTCGAGGGTAATATCTGAGGTTACAAAGAGATTTGAATATACCAACAGCATTTTCAATCGGTATATCACCCGCGTACCTCCACAACTTTTTCATGATAGTATCTAATAATTGGCGATACTCTACGTTTTTGAATTGTTGAACCACGACACTGATGGCATTTTCCAAACATTCAATGTTATCATCATGAGAGTTACTTAAAAGTTGAGCCTTAAACTTGGGCTGAAGATTCTTTTGAATGGTTTGTTTTAAGGGTGTATGCACAGGCATTTTATGGAGTATATGCAGTAGTTGACAGATTTCTCCAAAAGATAGCCTATCTATATGTTTGTTGAGATGTTGTAAAATATCAGGATAGTCTATAAATGTTACTGGTATTTTCATTTTATGTAAAACCTCTAAGAGTCTCAAAGCCTCTGATCCCGACAATTTATCTATGTTTGCTTCCAAAATTGAATGTATCTTCTTCATGCAATCCATTCGGTAGACGCGCATAAATTCCTCATCATTTTTCTGAGACACCATCATGAAAGTTTTGAACAAAGTTGCAATTGCATCCAGTAAATGTGGTCCACTATTGAGCTCTTCATTGGTCTGTGAAGCAACTGAGACTTGAGAAACAGATATTGGCAAAGCAGGATGTGGTGATAACTGTTGCTTGAATGATGATTCGATTGCATCTGAAACAAAAGAGATCAAATGTTGGGGCAGTCTTCCAAGTCATTACTTTTGGTACCAACCGTTCAAGTTTTTATTGCAAGATAGATGATTAGTACTAATCGAATGCCGTTTGCTAATTATCTTGTTGAATATTAGACATGACCTGCCCAAGTGTCGGGATAACATCTCATATGATCTCACAAAGTATTAGAATGTATGAAAAAATCTCCTGATTGTTTGTTCCATCACAGAGGTTGCAATAAGTCTCATGTCTTGTCTTCTCCTGATGCTGCTCTTGAGACTCTTCTGCTGCACATGCATCGTATCATGCTCACTAATGCTAAACAATGCCGGTATTGCCGGTCAGATGAAAAGCCGTGACTTTAGTGATTCATTTGATGCGTATGATTCGATACATTTAGAACTCATTTGGATTGTTTTTTCTACAGCTTTTAATTTTGCAAAGAATATTTCTGAAAAATCGCAGCTTGTTGAATGATTGCACACCCTCAAGATTCCACCAACTGGGTCGATTATACCTCGGATTATACCGTATAGGTAATTACTATAGAATTATTTACAAGAAGCAAAGTTAGGAATACGACCCTCGTTTTGCATAAAAAAGCTGTCAATGACAAATCAGCTCCTATAGGAAAATATACTTTTAGAATTGTGGTAAGTCCAGATCACAACATTGTAATTTTATTCAAGGGAACAACAGTTATCGTCATGTTGTGATCTGAGCTCGCAGAAATTTTATTAGCCTGGTCTAATTTGTGATTCAAGTTTCTCGTCCAACACAAACCAAGGGGTACTTAATTAGCTGCAGATAATTACAGTAATTACCTACACCCAGTTGGTGGCATTCATTCGTGGTCTCGAAAGAAGTTACACACGGTCCGCGGGTACGCGTCACGGTATCCGAGATTCTTATGAGAAGCGTCCATAACTTTATGAAAAGTAATTGGTGACAAACGACTATCGTGAATTGGTCGTTCACGGATGCTCACCAAGGATGTTCACGACCCTGACCGGCTGAATATTCACCTATTTTTTTTCGAAACCCTATAAAATCAATTCTATATGGGCATTATCGCGAAAACTTGCAGATTCCGGGGCTGAAAATCCAAAAACTCTAAATCGAGTTTTCTCGTGCGCTTAAGGTTTTTTTTTCACTCGTAGTTACACATAGAACACTGTAAAAAAAAAATCTTAAAGTCAGGTCACTAGGCTTACTGACTTTTTACTTAAATTTTCCGTGGTCCGATTTAATGTTTCCACAACATCCCCATGAGAACTTTTTGAGAAATATAAAAAATCAAATACTCCGGAGTCAGAAGAGCATTATTTACTTTCATTTCATACCCGGATTAGACACGCGCGTACACTTACTTTTCTACGAGTATTTGCTTAATTGTGCCACATCTGGATTTCAGCACGAGTATGATCTGATTTTGAAAATTTCTTTTTACAGTGAACGAATATCCTTTCATAAAACGTATAGAGGAATTTTTCTGAAAAAAGTTATCATATACCATCCATGTTATTTCACGAGTCCACGGAACTGTCGAAAAATGTCTCTAATTCTCATATCTACAGCCCACCGTGGGTCTCGACCACTCCACCATTGATACTTTGGCCCACTTTGATGGTGATATTCCACACTCCTTAATGGATCTAGATTCCGTATTCATTTGATGAGAGAGATTGTGATCATTGCAGAATTTAGAATTTCTCGGCTCGATTCGTAAATTTTGCGTAGACTTTGAGTACTCGTGGAGATAAAATGTCGGAAACATTCCTACGGAAACGTTGCAATTTTAAAAGTCACGTATACATGGAGCACTTATGCGTTGAATCCGGTTGAAATGGTGATACAATGCGTGTTCAATTGATCATCGAGCATTACAAGCAACAGTTTTCGAGTCCACGGAACTAACATTTTGCCTCAAATCTGCTTTTAAAATCCCAAAAGTGAAAGTAGAAACTTTTTCGTGAGGATTTCATCTATGTTTATGATATACTTCAGGAGAAAATTGTCTTCCCTAGGATTAAAAATTGTCTAGTGGGGTAGCACAGTGTCCACGAAACTGACATTCTTATTTACATAGCAAGATGTTGGCTCTTGATGTGCTTGTTGCTTTGAGATGATCAGATTTGCACCCGTTCTAGCGCTTGATTCTATCTATTTGATTAATTTACTCCAAGTACCTGTCCGTTTAAGAAGCCCCAGAGTGGATTTGGAGTGTGTAAGCGCTGATTTAAAAAATTTCATTGTTTTTGACGAAAATCCCATTACAAAAAAGGTGTACGTGGCTCGGATCCTTATTCGCATATTATGACCATTGAACCTGTGATAATTGATTGGTCTAGTATTGTATTTTAAGGAAAAAATTTGGGAGCAACGAATGCACTCATTACCACGGCGCTGACAGTCCCAATCTGTGCGGAACTGAAGACATTACTGACATTTCGACCCTTATTTCTTCAAAATAAAAAAAGACGACTTCACGGATTGTCCTGAAACTCAATTCCCAATTGTATTTCAATAGAATACGCAAGCAAAAATTTGTTTGAAATGATTTCGAGCCTTTCCATGGAAACGCGAGGTCATTACATAGAATCTGCAAGTTTTCGCGATAATGCCTGTATAAGGTCTCAACTTTTTAATTCAATAATTTTCAAAAGAGCATCTTTGTAGAATTCTCCAAGGAGGAATTTCGATATTCATCTGCTTTAAAATTCTCTAACTTCTTCAATTTATGCTCAAAAAGATTAGGGAATTTTTCTAGACCCGTTTCCTCACGTATCACGGGTCGTATCAGCGGAAAATCTTATTAGGGCGTGTATTCAGGCATTAAAAAATAATCATTAATGTTTCTGAAAAAAGTCGGGATTGAACATTTTGCTTCATGGAATGACCACCAGAGCTCAGTATTTTGCTATTCCAATAATGAACAATACAGAAATCTGACTTAGGATTGATTTGAGCCCCAACAGGTCACATTTCTCGATCTATCATTCGTCGTAAACTTACAAAGAACCGGTCTCACGCCAAAACCCCAACTTTTACTAATTGTCCCTCAAAATACACACACGCGCTCGGGTGCGCACTCACTTACTCACTTATTTTTAACTATTTGTTTGATAATTTAGTAATCTACCTAACCCATAGTTAAATAAAATCTGAAAATTGCAAATTTCTTTATAATGATCTACTGCTGCGTGCCCTTGAACTGATAGAATAATTTATTACAAAATTTTCACGTTCATGGTCTTTTAAACATTTTTCAAAATCATTAAATATATTTGATCGGCCTTTGCGAGTCAAATTATATCGGCTAATTTGCCGACTTTTCTCAGTTAATTCGCTGGTCCTGTCATATATCTAAGATGGATTACTCCACTTTCTGAGAGAAGTCGGTAAATTAGCCGATATAATTTGACTCGCAAAGGCCGATCAAATGTATATAATGATTTGAACTTCCTGTGAATGATGAAGAGATACCCGATCATATCGATCGAGCATCAAAATTAATTTGATATTTTTCAAAACTGTTCTGAGAAAAAATTTTCCGATGCTCTATTGATGAAGCGTATGAAATTCCGAATTGGGCCTGTGTTCTTTATCGTCACTCCTCTAATTTCTTATAATAACTATCAAACAGCTAAGAATAACTCGTCTAAGGTTGACTCCACATTATATATTTTTTATATGCATATATGCGTATAAAAAATATATTTTATACCGGCTATTGAGCTATCAGAAATGACAATTTGGTTTCACCATTTAGGTTTTATCGTTCTCAGCACTCCTTGTCTTCATTCGACCCGGTAAAAATATATCAAGTGATATGATCACGTATTCATATCACGTAATGGATCAATTTTTCACGCGATATAAACATGTGGTGCACCTAACACTCAACTTTGTATTTTCAACACAAATCTTCTCGTTTTTTTCTCCATCAAAATCATCTTTCTCAGCCATACCTATTTAAGCAAATTCATATTACGTGATATGACCACGCATCGATATTACGTGATAGTATCACGTGATAAATTGGTGCATCGCGTGATATGATTACGTGACATGAGAACGTGATCATATCGCGTGATCTATTTTTACCGGGGAATACCGAAAACCCGAGTGACTTAGGCCACGTTCACGCTTCTGATGAAGTTTTCTTCGTGATTCAAGAGCTAAACCATAGTATGACAGTAAGCTCATTTTGTACACCTCCAGTCCTGGTACAAGATGTAACTTATGTCTACATCCTAACAACAGTCTTCTGGATCATTTCTACACAAAAACCCAATGTAGGTCCATAAATTTTTGCTTTGGCAGTGTAAAAAATTTTTTGTTGCCGTCGGAGACAACATCCCGACATTATACTTTACTATTCTTTCATGGTTCTTCGTAGTTTCTGTAAAAAGGCTGGGCAAAGCATAGAGATAATACCAACGTACTATGTACCACAGTATTATCTCTATGGGCCAAAGCCACCCTAGACAAGCCTAGAATTGACAAGTTTTTCTTCCAAATGGCTGTTCCAGATGAACGTTGCCATGCGTCGAAATTTGGCCGTCAACAGTCCGAAGTATAAACTACGTCATAATAACTTGTAAAAAATCATTTGGGGTTGGCCCGAGGTCGGTATGATAGCTCGCGCGAGATAAAATTTGTTGTACACGAATTCTCAGCAATACGTTTTACATTCTTGAAACAAAAAAAAGCGTGTGTAAAATTAGTTTCACGATTGTCTGAATCTCATATTTTGTAAGGAAAAATTCTATGCTTTGAAATGAGCCCCAGCAGCTTCGTATAGATGATATTAGATCGGATCTACGACGCTTACAATCCTTTTCCGGTAAAGTGGCCATACAGAGTCCCCCCGGTGGCCAGAGTCAACTCGGTTTACGGCATATAAAAAAATACCTATATAGGCGACCCCACTCCTTGGGGTTTTATCGCGGGTCTTATTATTTATTATTTGTGCTACGTTTCGGGCCTTATCTGTAGAAAATGTGCAGCTCTATATACAAGAAATAGTCATCAAAATTCTGAAATTTGTTGTTTGATTTTACTTTGAGAAAGCATCCTGTTAACTTCTCTTAGCAGCACATTTTGCTGTAATGTTATTACCTAAAATATTATCTCTATATACTTGCGCTGTTACTGGAGTGTCTTGACCCCGCACGAAAAGAAGCCCGAATTTTCCATTTACTCCTATGCATTCAATCATCCCTGAACCCTGACATATTTGTCCATATTTTGTTAAGAATAACTAACCGATAACGTTCGTAATTGAAAGAATATCCGCTTTAGCGATCGATAAAATTATAAAGGCTATCCCACTCTGCTGTTCCGTTTTCCGGTTACGGAATCGGCACTGTACTCATGCAAATCAGAACTTTTTCCTGAGATAGTATGGGACTATCACCCAGGACGAAAAGAAACCCAACTTCTCTTTGAAATGGCCCAAGCCATTCCCATATTGAGAACATCAAAAGTAGGGTCCATTTTTGATACTGTCAGTAATCAATGTGGGTACTTACGTCACTTTGGTCGGAAATCCTCCAGACGACACCGAGGTAGAGACGTGTATGACTGCATTTGCAAGCAGGATTTTTCTCTTCAAAACTTTTCAGATCTTGACTTGGCTTGATAAAGATGAAAATAATATGTAAAATCTTGAAGAATTTACTCTCAATTATGATTTATGAAATGTCGCAAACGGCGTAGTGAAATCATGCGATAAGAAAATGATCAAAAGTCGTGTTGCTGCTTCACAAGTAAAAGTTCGATGCCAATTAGTAAAAGGCATTCTTCACCAGCTTGAGATACCGCACGCACATAGTCTAATGTCCGGAGTCGATGCCAAGCTGAATTCGACATCCAAGCGTGTGACCTATCTAACGCCAACCGATCGACGATTGTGGCTCCCGTTGAGATGTTCGATCAGTCGACCGCGATTATTCGCGGCGTCTAATCACGTCACCCCTCTTACATCAGATTTCCCTTTATTTATGAGATCTTCGACCCCTAATTCCGTTTTAACATAGATATACCCCGTAGCTGTAGAAGTTAATACGACGTGTTAAAGTTTGTGTGCCACAATAAGTTGAAGATGTTATTCCTGATACTGATGGTAACTTGATACGAGAGGAATTGTTGGGGTGCGCAGAACTTCAAACCCTCATCTCCGAAAATTTTAGCTGCCTCTGAAGGACTTGATCACTTGAACGAGTAAGTACATTCTTGTGCAATTTCTATGGGGATTGTTCGATCTAGAAGCCGACGGTTCCATTTTTAACGGCGTTTAGAGTTATGTAACTTGGTAATCATATACTGCAAAAGTGACATTTTTTAATGTGGATATCTAGTCTTGGAGTAATTATACATTTTTCCTCCGTCCAGTCGAATTCTTTTGCAATTGCACATAAGAATTGAATATACGACTTTGATATTTTCTCATGTTTGATGAAATGTGAGTTCTCTTATTTCAATAAAATTACACGCCAGTGTCTTCTAAAGTATAATGATGATGGACACTCTGTAATATAAAAATTGTATAGTCAAGCCAATCCAGAGAGACGTATTTCATTCAATTATTCTAACTCCTGATTTTCTTTCGGAATCAGAGCGATCCAGAACTATCAACAATGGAAGCAACGAAACAGGACGTTACCGAGGTAATATATAACGATACTCACAAGTTCCATATTATTTTTATTTGCCTGGCATGGTCCACTCGTTTGTGAACCCCATTCATGAATAATATGAGAGGGAATGTCTGATTGGAAGTTCCGCTTTGTATCCATCTCATGAATTATACTGAAATCTATCCGCAGTTGGACAAAGTGCTGGATTTATACAAACATTTGAGCCAGAATCCTAGTCTTGTATCAGCCAGGATTATTTCTATCGCCAGAAATGGTATTTCCATCCAAAGTGTCTGGGCTCAAAGGAACCTGGAAAGGAATATAAAGCAAAAATTCATGCAAGACTTCAGTTTAGATGCTGATTTACAACCACTCGTGGAGAGTTTCCCCGTAGATGTTACATCCGAGTAAGTAAAGTGTTAGTCAGCGCTTCCTGGATTTATCTTGAGTTCAAGTGTAGGGAGATCAATTTTATATCTTATTTCCAGACTGTTGTCAACTTCCTCTGAAAACGAACGCTTCAGAGCAATCTTGAGAGAGATCGAAGTAGACGGGAAACCTAGACAGTTTATTGAAATTTGGGACAGACAACATCTAGTGAAGAACTATGATTTAGCCGCTTACGATGCTCATGGGCCGATCTATACTGATAGTGAGTAGATAAGTAACCATCTCAGTTAACAATAAAAAAAGAGTTTCTTCAATCGTCTTTAATTGCGATTGTCTCTCGCGCGTGAAATTAGCCCGTAGAAAAATGCTTCTTTTCGCTGACCGGCATGGCCGGAAATCTGAAATAATTTGTACGGGACCTCTAACTTGAATAAGGTATTGGAATATTCTCAGATTTTTCATTTCTGTTGCTCGAAAGTTATCGCAAAGTACGTCTCAAACACAGTGCATCTCAGGTTTAGTTTGTCACGTACCTTTTGAAAAAAGCGTCTCTCTTGCATGGAAACTTTCACAAACGTTCATTATTCTGTTATTAAATTGATTCCTCATTGTATGCTTCATTACAGATATGTTCAGTTCATTTCAATTTTCCCCGGATAATACCAAATTGATGTATGTTGCTGAGAAAAAATTACGCAAAACTGAGCCTTTTTACAAACAGAAACCAAAATACAAACCTCTATCTCAAGAAAATGAGGTAGAACCAGAGAGGGTAAGCAAACAAATCAGACAATTTAATTCAGTTGTGACCTTCGTAATAACTTTCAATTGCGTGTACACCAACTACTGTTGAAAACATACTCGGATTTGGAACACACCCTACCTGAGATTATCTCACGTAGCAATGTTGCGTCGTTGAGGAACGGGCTGAAAATTTTTGAAGAAAGAACGATGAGTTTGGAACGAGTATCCGCATGGTATCAGGGGTCGAAAAGAGGCCCAAGAAAGGGATTTCATTTCCATTCTCGACGCCATATACGCTCGCTGTGGACTCTTTAAAATCTTCATCAGAAATCAGTTTGTTGCTTAACAACGTCAATCATAACTACTAAGCCCATCTGCTTATAAAACACGCTCAAAATCGAATTTTTCGATTCTGACAAAAGACCTGGAAGATGAGATAAAGAAACGAAGCATGAGTTGAAGTATAATGAAACTGACACAGCGAGTTTTTTTCATTTAACTTATACTGCGAAAGGAAAAGAAGTCACAAGTATAGCAAAAACCAATATTTCCATTCCATGAAATACATAGGTCATTATGGATCGATCCAAACCACTGAGATCCTCATATTTTAACATAAGGAATATCAGAAGAAGCGTGACAAGGTTTGCGAGTGCTCGTAACCGAGATTTTGAGTGGGGAAAACTGGGCACGTTCATCACATATTCTGCGACATTTACTACAAACTCAATATTTTCCAGGGTGCAGAATATGTTTTCAAAGCTGACTGGGGTGAACAATTACAAGGCCGCCATCAATCCGTGATTGTTCTCCTAAATATAGAAGAAGATACTTTTTTCCCTCTACCCTTCATTCCAGATGGCTATTTTCCTGCTGAAACTATATGGACTCCTAATGGCGAGTGTATAGTTGGAGTTGCTTATAAACTTTATAGACGATACCTTGGACGATTTGGCTGTAGCAACAGGGAATCTCACATATTTCTCCTCAAAGGAACTGAATTCCGTAAGGATTTGATTCTTTAACATTAATGTTGGCTTAAATCTTGATTACTATTTTAGTAGACAAATTTTGATTGGTTCAATAGAGTATCATCCATTTTTAGGAATTTTATCATAAATTTTCTCTATCCATCGATTTAGAAAAATTTTCCTTCGATCGTTCAAGAGATTGCTTTGATTATCTCACGAACGAAAATTAACGACAGGATCGGAAATGGTTGAATCAATAACGAAAAACCACTGAAACTCCACACAAATGCCTCTCATTCTGTTTGATCTTTTTTTTCATTTTCTTTGCTTCTCTCTTCCACTAATTATCCATTTTCTTGTTTGAATCGCTGATGCCATGACACAGAACTCCAAATGACATGACTTGAATTTAACTGGCTTGAATAAACTAGCCGATTAAAATCTTGGGTGCTTTGACATAATCCTCCGCCCCTCTGGCGTGCCAAATTTGTCAAGGGCAGACGAAACGCACTAATATCAGCGTAGAATTGGAGTATTTTGTATCAAAGTATAGAACGCACGGTAGCTCAAGTCTAATACTTGCCTAGGCGCGCTACCGCGCGCCCTGATTAATCATCTCTTTCTTGAATCTTTCCATCAAAATCCTTCATTGCAAACTCGCAACCGTACCAGGAATGAGAATTCTTCTTCTCACCTCTGACAATACTAAACTTGGAGGTGCATAGGTAGAGTTTAACTGGCTCAATTCGGCCCAAGACAAGGCAGCAATTCAATTAGCTGATATACATCGGCTCGCAGAGACCGATAATGAATTTTGGTATGGTTTGAAATTCCCGCGAGTGATAAAGATCGATATTTATGATATTTATCAAGTAAAAAATTAGTTTGAACTAGGTATAGTTTTGATGAGATGAAAATATTTATAATTAGACCGAGCAGTACTTGATTTTTGAAACCCAAACATCTCGTCGATCTAAACTACTCTTGAATGTTATGTGTCAATTTAATCTGCACGCAATACATCTCCCAGATGCATGAGAAATCGCGGAAGATTTTAAGCTCATTCTCATAAAGTTTTCACTCTGATGATACCTATGTCATCTGGGTAGGCAAAACGTTGGTGTTTTGAGAGTAGAGAAATACTTATAACGTACTCATAAATCTTTCAATCAAATATCTTTCTACTCTGAGCTCGAGATACCAACTACGAATAAATACAAAGTTCTCTGAAATATTTTTTAGGGAAGTTAACTGGTCCCGGACAAGCTTGCAAAACACCCCAATTCAGCCCTGATGGTAAGCATCTGATCTGGTTAGAAAGAGACATTGGAAAGCCTCATCATAACGTCCAGCGGCTCATGCGTATAAAATGGGACGTTGTAGAGACAGTAAGTCATTCTGATGAATGTATCAAATTTCTCATCACCTTCTTCCAAGCAATAGAAAAGTATAGTTGACCTTAAGCAAAGGTGTTGCTAATTTTTCTAATACCAACGATTGTTCGTAATTGCAGCCTGATATGGTTGTTGATCTCGTGAAAACAAGCATAGAAATCTCCGGTGGCAAGAAGTTTTATGGTTTCTATGGACAAACTATCCCAAAACGTTGTTGGAGTAATGACTCACAATATTTGTTTCTCAGTACGCCCCAAAGATCAAACATTAAATCTTACATAGTAAATCTAGGTAATATAGAAAAGTTGCATTTATTCCTGTAGCATGTAAACAGATTTCATAAATGCTACTTTGATTTTTCAGAGACAAAAGCTGTCACTGAAATTGAGAACTCTGATGGTAGCAGCTTAAATATTCTAGACGTGAGAAAAAATCGTGTTGTATTTACTCGTTTTTCTATTATTCAACCGCCGCAGTTGGTAGTCGGAAAGTTTGACCCTACGTCAAGTAATATTGGAGATCTTCATTTGTACAACTGCACCAGTCCCCTTGACATCCCCAAGGGTGAAAATCTTTTCTACGAACACACAGAGTTTGAATATAAAACGAAAGAACCCGTCAGTGAGTATCTTATACTTCTGATTCTTAGTTGATTCTTTTGGTCATCTCATGCCTCACCATTACAGATACCAATTATATTAATCAATTACCTTAATTACTACCTTGATTACTACCTTATTAATTACCTTTCACCAAACCTGCTCAATTCGAGTCGTGCTCCACTTGGATTAGTGATGTCTGATTTCTTTTTTACTTGTAGAGAAAGAAGCACGTGGTTCTCTCCCGCTCCGCCGAACGGAGGCCACGCGTTTTTTCTCTCGTTCATGTAGTAAGAAGTACAATATGCTACTAAGGATTGAAGAAGATCACCTCCTCTTGAGCTCTTATTGCTCTCGGCTACCGCTCGAGCAATAATATTCATCCGAGAGGACTAGACATCTTTCACTCACAAAATCTACTATTATCGACTTTCTGAACACTATTTTATTCGTAGTTACTCCATGCATGGAGTTGAACTCTAATTGGAAGATTCATAATCAGATTTCCATAGTCTTGCCATTCAACTGTTTTCAGTACAAGGGCATGTGTCTGATACCGACGAAAAATATACCCCCGATCAGGGTCAAATCTGGAACAAACTTCGTTTAGGGCTTTTCAACGAAAAAACTTAACATTGGCATCAGATCCTCTCACTAGCCTCGCCGTGGCGAAGATTGAAACTCTTTTTTTTCAAATTCAAATCAAATCAAACTATCAACAGTGCTGTAGAGACCAATTATTTCCGTACAAGTTGATTGGAATATCATCAGCAACTGGTGGAATGTTAATCATCATACATATAGATGGTTTACATGTATAAGGAGAAATACGATGTCTATACCTTCTAATGAGCTATCATTTGCAGGGGATTTCAATTTCACATATTTTGGAGAAAAGGCTGCACCAGAAAAGTCGGTTCCTCTGTTAGTTGTACCGCATGGTGGACCGCATTACTCATTTTGCAATCAATTTAATATGGATCACGCAGTTTTTGCTATTTTGGGTACTTACACTTTTGGAAGTAACTTCTGATCCTCAGCAGTCTTTACCTTGAAGATTTTTTCTAGGATTTGGGATCTTGCAAATCAATTTCCGAGGTTCTACAGGTATGGGTGGAGACAATATTGAATTTCTTAGTGGGAGAATCGGCGAAATTGATGTCCTTGATTGTATCACGGCAATTAATTTAGCCTTGAACAAGTATCCTCAGATTGACCCGAAGAAAGTTACGCTGTATGGCTTGTGCCACGGAGCATTTTTATGTGCTCATCTAAGTTCCCAACATGCCGTAAGACTGTTAATTGTTTCGACAATATATTTTCTTCATTACGCGTATACCGTGATGGATTCTCTAAATTCAAAAAATGACTATATTTCAGGATCTTTTCAGAGCAGTGGTTATGAGAGCTCCAGTGATTGATATACCATCAATGTTTACTCAAACAGATATTCCAGACTGGTACATCGTATTTTTTCCCATCTAAGTACACGAGCATCTGTATCGCACAAAAAAATTTAAAAAATTAAGATGCTACAAGATCTCCTCAGAGATATTGACATCTTGCCTGTATTATTGCGTTTGCTGCCCATCTCCTCTAATTCCACAGTTTTGACTCTTATCCTGGAAAAACATTTTTGATGGGTGAAATTACCTTATTTTGTGACTATCAACTCTTTGAAGGATTTCATTTAAATCACTCCTAAAGAACAGATATACCTTTTTTTGCAATGCAAAAACGTGTGAAAGTCATTCTAGATCAATCTAATAACTCTTTTCTCGAAAATCTTCGTGATGTTGGAAGATTGATTCTCTAATAAAAGCTATCAAAAGCTCGCAGTCAATATTAATATAAGCTTTTTGCGGATAATAAACCACAATTAGTTATGGAGTACAAACTATGGAATATGTAACATAATGATTTTCGTCGTTGTGAGATGGTTGGTCATGTTGGGTTTTCATTGAGTAGAAATGATACAGAAGTAGGAAATGCATGCTGTGATCTCCTCCATGGTAATACAAGATAATATAACTAACGTAAACTCGACAGGTGTCCGGCTAATACAGGATGTCAATTTTTGGAGTCACTGCCACCAGCTACATCTGAAACAAAATACACTGAGATAGTTTTGAAAATGTTTGATCGTTCACCTGTTCGCCATGCAGATAAAGTTAAGGCTCCAACAATGATTGCTGTTGGGACCCAAGATTTGCGGAGCCCCGCATCTCAAGGAAAACTTTGGTATAACCGATTGATAGCAAATGATGTCATTACCAAGTAAGTTCAGAAAATGGATTATTACATGTAAATGCATTAGATTTCACTCGAATGTATCGATGATTAATCCATGATTGATAATTTTCTTACGCAGGCTGTATGTTTATGAAGATAACCACATGCTTGCTAGAGATGTCGTTGAGATAGATTTTGTTATCAATGCTGCATTGTGGTTACTGGAACATACCAGTGATGAGCCTAGAAAGGACCTTAAACCCGCTGTAGTAGCGGAAGAAGTGAAAAAAGATGGAGCTAAGTCTGATGCTTGAAATGATTTAAAATGAACAGAATTATCTCCGTCAACAATCTTGACGCAGATTTGTAACAGTAATCTCCATCAGATTCTTTCGAGCATGAAGATACTTGCCTTACATGACAACATTGCCCAAGTCGCTTGAGAAAATGAAAATGGATGCCTTGATCGCTTTCACCCCGATTCAATCATTACACAAACTTGTGGCTGAAATGATGCAATCCACCTGGTATATATACTATTTGTTCAAATCGCGATTTATCCATACTTATTCTTCTTCCAAAGATGTTTTGATCATGGTAATGTAGATCACAAATTCTTCTAATGTTCTCTTTGTCTCGCAACCCTGTGACGTTACTAGATTTTGTAGACTACCTCGACTGGATTGGACGCAAGTTCCGGAAGTACGTAAACTTGTATCTTTCTAAAATTCCCATTCCATGCGCACAATCAATAAAAATGAATAGTATTCATAAATAAAAAAGTACGTCCCGCCTACTATCTGCGCTTCTGTGCATACAAGCCTGTTGATGACCGTGCAAGAGGGTGCTGACCTCCCAGCTTAGATAGAGGAGAAGATGAATGCAGAAATCTAACCTTGTGACCGGCCACAGCAGTCGAACTTTCTCAAATTACTTGCATTGTTATTGAAAATATCTATAGATATGTTAAGATTTTGAGACAGGAAAGAATTTTTCCCGTCATTCTACGACATTGCACAAAACGTACGGCCCGTATAGTTGAACTATTATGTGGATAGTGGTATCCAATTACCGGTTTTCTCCTAACATGCTTGATACTTGAAACATGAGACTCAATTCTATCTCAGTCAGAGGTTCTAAATTCTTTACAAGTGATGGATCATTCGAATCATTTCCAAACGTTTTCAATCGTAAGATCCAGATTTCATTACGTTATATTCGCAAATTTAAGCGAAATCGTCAATTCTGGACGCGAGCGATGGGGATTCTGAGAGTTACACTAGAGATATGGATTTTTGTCACTCATGCGTGGATGCTCACAACTCTGGCTCCGCACGTACGCGGAGCTGAGTATAACTTTCGGAGCTCGCATCAGCTCCACCTGACGAGAATTGAACTGACAAATTGTGCACTTTGGCAAAAATCCATTGTTAGTTAAAAAACTAAGGATATCAGAGTTTATTCCAGGCAAACAAGCTCGGAATTAGCCGATTCTCAGACATCAATGAAAGATTGTTCCCTCTAAAGCAGAATCGTAGCAGGTTGAGTATAGTAGGCGAAAACCGGTTCATCATTACACCTGATCTACTGCTTCTTGTTTATGATACAACAAAGATTGAGTGTGAAACAAAATCATACGCAAGACAAAATCTCAAAATTACAGATCTCGTGTATATGTTATGGACTGAGCCCGAAATTGTACAGAGCCAGGCTCTGTACAGTCATTTTGTGCCGAGCTCGACTCTGTACAAACGTTTTGTACGGAGCCTTCAGCTCCGGGCTCTGGGCAGGTGATTTTGTACTGAGTGAGCTCAGTACAGGCCTTTCTGTACGGAGTCGTCAGCTCTGAACAAGAAGTCGTACAGAGCCTGGCTCCGTACAAAACAACTGTAGCAGGACCGGGCTTGGTACAAAAACTCAGTAGCATCTCAATTTCTTATCTCAGAATCTTTATCACATATAAAACTTCGACTCCACTCAACTTCAATGATTATTCAGGCATTGTAGCTCCGACATTTAATATAAAAATAATCACTTAATTCTAAAAGGTATTCATTTGTACGAGAGTGTAAATGGTGGTATTTCTAGTTACAGAGGACTTCTTTCTTTCGACAAGCACATCTTTTTGTGGTACATACAATTTGTGTTACACAACTGTATTTTGTAGAGCCTTGTCCTCCCTGGTAGAAAATGGAAATGAAAATGGACAGAAATGTGTCAAAACCGGTCAGTTTCTGGTCTAACTGGCCAGAAATTGGTTATTTATAGCTGTTTTTCGTTATCTCATTTTCAGATCATCGTACTATCAAACTCTCGTACTAATAAATAACTTTCTAGGATGATTTTTGGATTAGAATGTCGTAACTGCAATGCCTGAATAATCATTGAAGTTGAGTGTAGTCGGAGTTTCATAAGAGATAATGAATCAGAGATGATAAATGATGAGATGCTACTTAGCTTCTCATTTATGAGGAGGACCTCATTCCGGGAGTAGAAATATTTGCAGAAGTGTCGGGCTCTGTACAAATCTCCTTG
>JAPYYZ010000627.1:0-18967 GCA_030522705.1 Eretmocerus eremicus
GATGACTCACACGAACATACTGGGTAGGAATGAAGCGTGATATAATTATGTGTCGAATTCGATACGGGGGCTGATCATGCAATGAGCTGCGCACGTCAATATCGTAAAAAGAAATTCCAAATAATGTTTTGTTTTCAAGGAAAAACGCAACAATCAAAAAATTTTCGTATCCGATTTTGCCGTTTGTCATCATCTTTGCGCTAATCTTTGATGTTTTCTAGCTCAGAAATCTGAGTTCTGCATTGAGCGAGTAGCAAAAGATCCACAGGATTTGCGTGATACTCTGGGGATTCTTTCTCAACCAAAAGTTTACCTGTCATATCTTTTAATGGCCAAGTATAATTGGCACGCAATTTCTGCAAAACTTTGTGAGTAATTTGCAAAAACGCTCTTTGCTATGATATAGAGCTTTTCAAGGGCTTTAATAAAATTTTGTAAATCATTTGTGTTTATATAGTAATTTATTTTGCAAAGTTTTAAAATTTTGTAAAATGTGATGTGAAAGTCGGCTATTTGAATGACCTACTAAATCCATAAATTCTGCATAAATTACGCAATGCATGGATATCAGTAGTATATTTTGTAATTGATCAGTATCATTAAAAGGTTCGAGTTTTTACTTTAGATTTCACGTTATTTTCAAGACAAGTAAATATAGCATCGAATCAAGAGTTTCTTCTAGAAATGTCGATCAAATCATCTTTTTATTATCTTTTATGAATTATAATTAATAAAATGAATTATTCTCAGCGCTACATATCAAATTAACTGTGACTTTCAATGTTCAATAATAATGTATATAGTGATTTTCTAAAACAGTTCCAGAATGGTGAGCAATTAAAATGAATTAAAATTGATTACCTACCGAATGCTCTGGAATCCTGAGGACCGACTGTAATAAAGCTGCTGCAGGCAGGCTCGAGGATCGCTTTCTCATTTCCAATTTCATTAGCAGAGTGCACGGGTCGATTTCCTCAGGATTCCAATATTAATCTTTGCTTGTATTAGAATCTTGAATAAAAGCTCGATTACTATACCCTCTGTGTAGTCATTGCTGCAAGAATCCCCAAATTCAGAGCTCTGGCTCATAAAGGCATGAAGGACCTTGCAGTGTATAGATATAAGTATTACATACAATACAAGAGGTCACTCATGATATATTGGAGGGCCCTAATTCTCTTCAATTATTGTGGGTGTTCTCAACCAAATCTAATCGTGTATAATTTGGCCTAGAAGATGCCCTAATTCACCGGAAAGGTTGCAGTTATCGTGATATTTCTGATAGGATTCTCTTAGGATAGAGGTGTGCCCTAATTCACATGTCTTCCATAGAAAAAAAAACTATCATCCTTGAAACATCCAACTATTGAGGCCCATCATTGACGCCCTAATTCATCAAGATGGTTTGAGACGATAGTGGATGTATGAAAATACCTTTGTCCATCCTATTCCTACAAATTCCATGATAGCATTCTCTTGGAATGGATGTGTGCCACAATTCCCTCATCCGTTTGAGAAAACACTATCGCATATAGAAACATCCAATTATCGAGGCCCACTATTGATGCCCTATTCTCTCAACAATGTGGTTTGAGACACGATAATGGATGTACCAAATCCTAATCCCAGTCTTATTCCAAGACTCTGTCCTCAATGAATATTCACACCTCTGTCGAGTCAACAGTCCTAAAAAAAGGCTCTTCTTCCATAAGTAGATCCAGAGCCAACATGCGCAATGCACACTCTTTATTCTGATCCGGAGTTCAGTGCCTGCAAAAATAGCGACGTCGCACGCTCTCTCCCGAGATTTAGAGCTGCGCGTCCGTTACAATTTTTTTTGAGAAAATTGTTCGTTGTGAAAATGGTACTCTGTTATCACAATGATTCGTCAAAGCGTCAATATTTCATCATCAGATATCGCCCATGCTCGCTTCAAATAAAAAGGATTCACACATGGCTTGGTTAGTAGTATTTCGTTTCACAGACGAGAGTTTGTAAAAAGATAGCGTGACTTGCGACTCTTTTACATTTTTTGATTCACTTCTAAACTGATAATAACCGAATAAAACAGCTTGATTTCTGTTGACTTCCAGCAGTAACTCATTAGATCCAGTGATAGCCCCGCGCCAGCTCACGCCAAACATCCATTTACTAACATTTGAATTGACTACTTCACCGCTCGCTCGCACTTGGTACGTAGCTTTTGGTATATAACAGTCAATCGCAACAAATCGTTGACAATTCCTGCAAATGTCTTGGGATATTTACTTGGGAGGTTTTAAGAACTAAATTTCGTCACTTTTGATGCCGAAGATTCCACAATCGTTTCAATCTTGAAAATCTAAAAAAACTCACAGTCGCCTGCGAGATATCTTAGGCCTTCGAGATTCTTCGAGCCCTTAATAAATATATAACGGATGGCGGTATTGAAAACTTTCGTATAGAATAGTGAAATTTCTCTTTCGATTCACTTTAGATTTCTCGCGTTGCATTGATTTTGAAGCTTCTAACGATGAAAAGCCAATTATGCAATCTCAATAAAATAAAAATAAATGATGCAACATTTTTTTTCCTTTCCTGAACTATTGACGCATGTACATACGCAGGAAACCGGTGTCAAGGTTGAATTTATTGTTCACAAAACGTTAAGTGACCTTGATCGTGTATTGATTCAGTTGGTATGATAGAAAAAACAAGCATTCGATAGATAACTATTCTTTGATAAGCCACCAAATTCCCGTCGTATCGTGTTGAAACATGTAAACTGAATCGCCGTGATGATTGAGCGCATTGATATCCGCGCATCGTATTATTGTTTTGATTAGTGATTTCTCCAGATTTTTAAACGTAAATGTAATCTACTGATAAAAGATATGAGCAGCGGTAGCGAGTGCCAAATCATAAAATGAAACCGGGCCTAGATTCAAATCTATAACTCGAACCCGGTGAGCGAGAAGCAAGGAATTATCCCACAAAAATGCCAAACAAATTGGCGCACGTGGCGTTTTTCTACCAGTCGAACTCATCAAAATGCCGTTGAGGTCAAAATCGGAGCCTCGCTTTTCTGGTCTTTTACCTATTCTTCTTGACCACGCATTTTATTCACCTGCGGCTCGGGCGTAAAGTATCTCACCGGTGCATAAAATCTTACCCTTGTATGTAAAGTTTTCGAACTTGCGTGAATTGTCGGCATCGTTGCTTAATATTCTGTCTCGATACAAGTGCGAATTGAATTATTGGTATACCAATTTCGAGTGATTGTTTTTATCTCGAGAAAGCGGAAACCGATTCGCACAACAAGGATCGAATTCTATTTTTTGACATTCTGTGCGTGAAAGTAGACTTCTCACACGGGTGGGCAACTTTCATTTACAGATTGTCAAAAGATATAGTTTGACACACGGGTGTAAAACCTATTTTTCGCATCTCCGTGACGATTCTGACCCTCGTTTACGGCTCGGGCCGAAAACCCATATCACTCGGATGCGAAAGAAAGTTTTTTACGCCCTTGAATCAAAAAATACTATCTCGTACAGTATATTTCCGCACAGTATATGGAAATAGTAGATGACATCATTGAAGGCGGAAGGCGAGTTCGGGCCCTAGGACGCGTTGTCGACCGAGCGCAGCGAGGGACGGCCCGGACGAGCTCTTGCGTTTTCGTGGGAATTTGTTGCGATATTATTTAAGCTGCTGAGTGAGTGCGCTTCGTTGTAGGGAATGGGGTGAAATCGCACGTGAGAAAGGTGACATTATATATTATATGTTCGTGAGTGCTTGTTACGTGGAAAAGTACATAAGATATTCTAGATGACGGAATGACATTATACTCTTCTTTTCTTATATACCTTTTTTTTATTGAAAAACGACGAGGCAAGCCAAAATTACAGCTCTTATTTTTTCGAGTATGTCACTCTTATTCTGTTGTTCACCAAGGTACTCTCATTGAACTATGCATTTTAAACATTCAGATGATTTTTGAATTTTTTAAAATGTTTTAAGCCAGTAGTTTGTGCAGGGTCGTCCTTGATCTAACGCAAAGATCGAATATGCATCTATATTATGTTTGTGACAGAGAGTGAGAAAACAAGACTCTCAACCAGTCGACGCAGACAGCGCTTTTGCCCTTGGATAGATTCCGTTTTGGGGAAACAGCTTGAAAGGGAAGGGGGTTTGAGAACGAGGATGGACCAGGATCCATGAGAGGCTCATGCGGCCGATTGCGCGTATCCCACAGCCCCGAATGTAGTTTAGCAAGCGAGTGGCGGTCGCCTCGGGTAAATGGTAAATCGGGCCAAGAGATATTGTGATATCCGAGCGGGGCCTGTCGCAGGATACCTATATCCGACATGGACCTGACGACGGAGGCGCTGCGGCTGCTGAAGACGGCGCCGGCGGAGGGCGTGCAGGACCAGTACGCGGACGGCAAGGCGGCCGACGTGTGGCAGGCGTACATCGTCGACACGAAGCAGCGCAAGCACAACTACAAGCAGTTCCTGGTGGGCCTGCTGCGGCGCAACGGCTGCAGGCGCGTGCTCGACGTCGCCTGCGGCACCGGCGTCGACTCGGTCATGCTGCTCGAGGAGGGCTTCCAGGTCGTCAGCGTCGACGCCTCCGACAAGATGCTCAAGTACGCCCTCAAGACCAGGTGGCAGCGCAGGAGGGAGCAGCCCTTCGACGACTGGGGTGCGTGCCAACGGATCGGGCATTCGACCCACTACGAATCACTCACTCTGACAAATGACCCATTGGGATTTATTTGTTTGGAAATGACTCATTGAAAAAGTCCGACTAAAAGCACTTGCTACGTATATACGACAGGGGTGCAGATTGAAAAACTCATAGGTGCCACTCATTGATTTTCCAAGATTTTTCAGATTCTACCAATGAGTCATTTCTAGCGGGTCATTTTTAGTGTCTCGAATTCCCTAGTCATTGGAAATGACTCGTTTTCTTTGGGCGTCTCTCGCGCGCCTTTTCAAATTTCCCTCCCTGCTGCGTGCAGTTGCGGAACACGGCTTTCAATTTCCGCCGTTTTCAAATAACGCGCGCGCTCTGACGCTCTGAGCCTCGTGTGCGCGTCTTCCTCTGATTTACACGAATCGTTCCTTTTCACTCTTTCACGCGGTTTTACTTTATCAAACGCGAGAACTACTGTTATTTGTAAAAGAAACTGCACTCCACCCAAACTCGAATACAGCTCTTGACCACGTGAACAAAATTCCTTCGTACGATTCAACGAATCAACATCCCTCTGATTACAATGGCTCTGGGGATGAAATTTAGTTTTCCATGCTTAAAAGACCAACGAGAATCAGGCATAAGTCTCTATAAAAATATTCGGAGATTCATAACGAAACGCAGGACCAAGCCGACTGATCCCATCGTAATTACGGGAAAAATGTCTTCTCCGCTACTATAGTTACATGCATGATTCCAAATGCTCATCGGGAAATATTGTTACTCCTTGGGACAGAGAAGAGGAGTCGATGTTGGAGTTTTACTGCTTCTCTAATTTTCACGGCACTCGCAGGGATCCATGCCTAAGAATTGTGAAGAATTTTTCTACGCGTTATAATGTGACAATAGAGACGAGGAAACAATTTTGAGCTTCTGGCCTTGGTCTCTAGAGGTGACATGAACATTGGGAAAACAGTTTCTGTTTGATATTTCCCCACTCTTGCCTACGCATCGTGAGATTCTCGTGTATATTTTATGAAAATTCTTTCATCAATTTCGAATATGGCTTTGGTTATTGGTTTTCATCAGTCATGTGAATTGACGCAGAATATGTAACAACCCCCTCTCCACATCCATTTTTCCGTACAAATATTTTCAACCGCAGCTGTGCAAAAGTTGGAGCTTTCCGCACCAGGCCGAAAATAGCGACCTATTACCCATCTTATGATGTGTTGATCCGAAAACTTTGAAATGAAGTCATGGCACGATTCAAATTCGTGGATTGTTTGTGAAATTTCGGCGATGGAAATCATTCCGATATCATAATTCAATTGGTCACGCAGTGAATAGAATTCATACTAAAATATTCTTCCAGTTATCGAGGAAGCTAACTGGCTGACTCTCAAAGACGACATAAAAGATTTGATCGGAGAAGGATTTGATTGCGTCATGTGCCTAGGAAACAGTTTCGCTCATGTCTTAGACTCGTACGGAGATCAGAGAGAACAAAAGTATGATTTTCTCACAATCTCGTAAATTAATTTTGATTTACTCCGATTATAACCAAAATTGATTTGTTCCAGGCGAGCAATTGCTAATTTCGAAAAGTGCGTAAAACCTGGAGGACTCCTGCTTATAGATCACAGGAATTACGATTACATAATCGAATTCGGTCAAGCTCCTGTGAACTGCATGTATTACAATGTGAGTTGTTGTAAAGATTTCTTCTTTTACTGATGACTATACGTGTTATAGTATTGCGCTGACCTGGTCCCCTTCTCCCTCCCTCGAGATACCTCTATCTTCCACTTGAATCACTCTGAAGATGCACTAAAAAATCATCACGCATTCCAGGACCGGCATCTGAAGAGAATCGAGACTTCGGTTATGAAGAAAAATAACAAGCCCGTTCTCATCATAATGGAATATTTTGTATCCCTCAACGACTTCAACGCCGATGAAACCTGTGAATTTAGACTGACTTACTATCCCCACATATTGAAAAAATTCACAAAGCTACTGGATGAAAATTTCTCATCAAAAGAAAAGCACGAAATTTACGGAGATTTCAAGGCTCTGGATGAAATTGAACATCCAGGATTTTACATCCATCTTCTTCAGAAGTGTAGATGAGCCGTTTTTATATGCGAGACAACGAATTATTAAGAATTCGAAGTATCTCCGAGATGCAAATTTCTTTTGAATCCAAAAGTAACTATAATTGTAATGTTGTCACTTTTTACGAAACATTGAAAACAAGATTATAATAAGAAACAATTCGTTATGCACCGATACAGAGTCTGTCTGTCTTCGGACGTAGTTAGGAGGCAATTTTTCCGTATTGTCGATAATTTCGACGAGCAAGATAGGAAACAGCGCACTTAAAAATGTGAAATTTGTCCTATCTCGAATTGATTATGTGATAAATATTCCAATAGTTAGATCAGGATCATTGGAAATAAATTTTTTAATCCCGGTGATTGTAGTTCTTTAGATATGAAATTATCAGAATGTGACGACATTGTCTTTATCTTAACATATTTGTCACATATGGCTAATTTCCACCCTACATCAACTTCTTTGAAAAAAAGTAGTCAGTTCTACCATAAAAATGTATGCAATAACTTCATTTGTGCTCCTATACAAAAATTCTCATTGTTGAAAAATGTAAGTTTCCCATAAGGCCGCGAACATCGGCCCACGACATTCTATGGCTTTCAGGATATAGAAAATTTGCTTTCAGGCAGAGACCGAACTTTATGGTAATTTTGCAAGACTTTCCAGTCACGCACGCGACGCGCAGTGGGGTCAAAAAGTTGATTTGCGGCAAAATTCTGCTTTACGGTGCATCTAATCCGATCTTCATGATTCAAACGGGATTCTTTCGAGGATTCTCCTAGTTTTTTCACGCTCAGTATGTCTGCGCCAATATCGATATTCGGCGATGTTTGTGGTCAACATGGAGATTGAACGGGATTTGACGCATTTGCGGCCAATTGTAAGCCTCAACAGAGCCGGAAGAGACTTAACAAACTTTTCAAATCACTTTGGTGGCAATGTAATACCATTTGTACACAAGTCAGATGACTGATAAATCATTTTTGAATGCCTCATCATTGGTAGAAATATTTTCAGAACACCAATAAACTCATTCCCTATTCTTCAATGTTGACTGATGCCTATAATAGCGAACATGAGCTTGTTGGTGTTCTGAAAATATTTCTACCAATGATAGGGCATTCAAAAATGATTTATCAGTCATCTGACTTGTGTACAAACAATATTACATTGCTACCAAAGTGATTTGAGAAATTTTTTATATCCCGTATGACCCTGTTGAGGCTCACAATTAGCCATAAATGCATGTGTCGAATCTCGTTCAATCTCGATTTTGACCACAAAAAATCGCCAATTATTGAAATTGGCGCAGGTATACCACATAGAGCGGGGAAAAAACTAAGAGAATCCCGTTTGAATTAGGAAAATCGGACCAGATGCGCGGTAAAGTAGAATTTTGCCGCAAATCATTTTTTTAGCCCCACCGTGTGACGGAATTACAGTGCCGGTTTGACTATTTCACTGAAAATACCTCGATTCTCTGAAATCGCGTCTAACTCTAGTACAGACTTTGATTCGTACTCCTGTTAGCTGGATTGTTTGGATTTTTCACATTGAAAACTGTTTCCGAGCAAAGCTGAAGAAATTTTCGTTCAGAACTCAATAATACGCCGTAACACAAGGGACAAGAAAAGGATTTGGCTGAGCATGCAACAAGACAGTACTACTTCAACTGAATCAACTCTTTCATCGCTGCAAATTCGAGGTTTTTTGAGCTCCACAATGTGAGGTTCTTTGTAAACTCCTTTCTTAGCAAATCACCATCTAGACAAAAATCTTGACATAGTAGTTCTAAACTAATGTGCGAGATTATATGTGTAGATGGCCATTTTGAGTAGGAAAAGCATATTCGGAGTCCTTGCTCTCGTGAATATTTATCCCGCCATTTTCACACAAAAAGAACTTTTTGCGAAGTTTGACATTTCAATGGTACATAATGCAGTAAAGTATATACAAATTCTTTGCGACGTCTTGTTCTTTTATCTGAAAGTTTGAGGCACAGATGATTTCAACTCAGAATTACTTGAATTTGTCAATATAGCGAGCTCTCAATTCATTCGTTTTATATTGTAACGATGTACTCCATCCAACGAAAAAACGCGTATCACACGATCCCCACGAAAAATATTTCTTAAGATAACAAACGGAGGAGCGGTATTGCATTCAAAAAATATCCTCACCACCGAAAATTCAGAAAAAGCCGAATAACGTTCGTAGATTGGTGACAAAAGTTCAGAGCAAAGTATGTTACAATCAAAAAGCTCACCGTTGCCAAAATTATTGGTGTTTAAAAATCATACAAAACAAAATTTTAGCCCGAGGAGATTGGATCTCCCGCGATCGAGCAGCTTGCTTGACGTAACTCTGTCAAATTTCGTCGATTTCATAAAAATCGCTTATAGGCCATACTCTCTGCGTCTATAGCAAAAGAATGTGGCACGAATAAGCTAAAAGGACTCTAGAAATACGTGTTTAGTTGGTTGATCGAATTTATTTTTGATCGTGTATTCTCCAAGTCAAAAAACATGACCGCGCAATATTTACATCCCTTCTCGTATTTTATGTTATCTATTGTTCATTATGAAAGAACATTTGAGTTTTTCGGCAAAATTTTATCAAAATGACCAACAAACTCAATGAATGGTTTCTGGAGATTTTTTTAATAGTAAAAAGAAGTATAAGTTTTGTAGAAATGCTCTTATATGGTATTTCTGTGATAACAAACTGCAAAATTATCATCTGGATTGATGGTATACAATTTCATGAGAAAAAATTTAATCAAAACCCAGTTTTTGCCAAGAATTCTTGAGTGTAAGACCTAGCAAATAAAATTGCAAGTATAATTTCACTCGACAAAATTTCCATCATTAAGGCCATGTAGTAGCCTTGCTTTCCCGCATAAAAAGCCGTTCCTATTATTCTCGAATCCCCTAGGAATTTAAATCAAAATAGAAATTGACGAATATCCCAAATACTCGAACCTATATCCGTCTTCTCTTTTTTTGTTCCAAATCGCTGGGATTTTCGACAAAAATGGGAACGCTTTCAAGTGCTTGGTGCAATCACATACATCTTATGCTTTCCAGGCCTTCCCATTATTCCGGAACATCTTAATGGAGTAACATCTTAGTGGATTTGGAGCAATGAGGAAAAGACGAATGTAGAGTAATTGCAACATTCGTCTTCTCCTCTTTTGATCCAAATCGTTAAGAGATCCGAGAATAGTGGGAACGGGTTTCCACGTAGCGCGTGGTGGCACAACTCCGACTTGCCGTTAAATGTGGACTCATGTTTAAAATTATTCATCAATTTATAAATACAACCATCTAAAACAATGTCTTTGGAACGTAGATTTCATCTCAATGTGAATTTATCTTCCCATTTCTATTGGAAATTATGAATGAGATAAACTGCACAAGCTCAAGTAAAATTCAACTCCCGCAGATTCTAAACATATTAGATACTTCACTCTCATTTCATTTCTTTCTCTCTCACACACGCTCTCTTTTCTCTCTTATAACATCCACGTCGCTCTCTCTTCATATCTCCATCTCTATCTATTCCCTCGCTCATACGTGCACGCAGAAAGTGCGAATCGCACGTATCACAGTGCAGTAATAGAGACTCTGATTCATCTAATCCAGCCCACCGAACATATCACAAGATATTCTAAGGAAATTTACATTTAAAAACGATAGTAATAAATGTAATTTGCACAGCGTCTGAATTTTTAGTTGAATTTTCAATATTCTGACATCTCTCAAGGAATTAATAGACTATCAAAAACTTCGCAATGTTCAGTTGACCATAGAAAAGGCGATGCAAATCTTGCTTTCTCATTAAGTGATCGATGTTAGTATGTATGAATGTTAATACTTGTAAAGATGGATTTAAAATCCAAATGGGTCTTGCGGGAATTTTATGGGGGGACGGGAGTACTTCAAAACAAGACAAAAAACTATCCAGATTAATAATCAACTAGTCTTTCACAGATGTTGGTTGAGTAGATGTCTCTGTACTCATTGCACTCTCAGAATCTTGAGTCAGTGGTAATTCTAATATACGAGGTCCATAAAGTAGGACATATGCACAATGCCAGTCACCGCCACCACTAAGCTTCAAAACCTCTTCAGTTGTCACAACGCTAACATTATCGTCGTCACATTTAAGCCAGGCATCGGCTTTCTGACGGACCCACGCTACATAGTGACCACTACTGCTTGTACGGCCCTGATGAGTGAGCACTGCTTGCAGAGTATAGTAGCCACTGTTGTTTGAACCAAGATCTGTAACAAGTGGGAGATGAATCTGTGATTAAGTTTGAGATGATGGGAACAAATGAGACGTTGCCCAAGCTCACAGATAGTCACTGTGAGGAACCGACCTTCGCGAGCCCAATTTCGCTGGAGAGGTTTTTTTTCATTCTCTGAGCCAAAAAAAGAGACCCGTATTTTTTTTTTAGTTCAACGAGCCTCCTCTCCAAAGATACAGCCAGAAACTTGAGCAATGCTAGTATATCTATCTATATATACAACTTTCTAACATGGACCTATATGGGCAATGTTAATGTTTCTGCTCGTATCTTTGGAGGGGAGACCCATTATACTAAACAAAAAAATACGGGTATCGTTTTTTGATTCAAAGAATGTGTAAACGAAAATCCAGCAAGATAGGTCTCCCGGAGGCTGGGTCTTCTCCTTGTGAGAGCATTTGCAAGAGTCTGCTAAAATTGTTCTAACGATGATTTGGAATAAATTATTGAGAGAAGATGCTCGGAAATAATTGACTGATTGTAATTACATTATTGATTGGTATTCTAAATTGAGTAATTGTGAGTTGTGTATGCAAATATTTTATAGCATCAAGCCCTAAAAACGCGTTTTTTACCCTTACGCCAGCTTTTGCTCGTGAAAAAACGTATTTCCGGGCTTTTGTGCTATAGAATACATTATACATCTTGTTGTGTAAATGCGTCCTATCCCGAACTCGTGCTGAAAACTTTGTTTTCAACACTCGTCCGTGAAAAAACGCTTGTCCGCAACACGACCTATAATATACTATGAAAAGAATATCTTTAAATATGAGAAAAATTCTCAGGTTTGGATTCTTTCTATGCCGTGTTATTCATACAGTATTACAATTATTTTAGATCCAGAATATTCGCACAATGGTGTGAAGTCTGAGTAAAATGCACTCATACGAGAAAACATTTTTTAGATTTTAACATACCATCAGGAAACCAGAAAGGCTCTTGCTTGGTTTCAACTTTATCTGAGTCTGCTTTTTTGTTTTTATTTTTGACATTTCGAACCTCTTGCAGTTGGGCTTCCTCGAACTTTTGGAACCTTTCACGCATTGGAGTCAACTTTGTTTGCAACTCCCGCGTACATAACTCAAATGCATCAAAATCCAATGTAAACTTCACATCTTTCAGGATTTTTGCATTGATTGCTTCCTTTTCTTTGAAAAAAAATCGAACAAACTGGATTGTAAGATAAGCGGGTAATCTGCTTATTTTTGACTGAAATGAGGAAAATATTTCGAAATTACTAAATATCGCTCACATTCAAGTTCCAAAGTTATATACTACAAACTACTATTCTTACAGTTTAAGGGAAAAACATTTTTGAATTGTTTCATCATAATACAAGATTCAAACATTCATATAAGGCGATAAAATGTCAGATATGATAAGAAGTTTGTTCATACCGTTTTTGTATAAATAGCATCCCTTCCAAGAGTTGGAGACATTTTAGTTATTTGCTCTTGCAATTTATTCTTCAAACCAGTAAACATGTGTTTAACATCAGTTGAAATAAAACAACTCAACTGCAAAAATTCTTCTTTCCCTTTAGTTGGCGGTTCTTCTTCTGCTTCAGTACATTTTAATTCCGTATCAAGAACACCACCAAAATATTGTTCAATTATAGATTTAGGCTTATAACTAGCAGTATCTCCAGTGGCTGCTGGATTATCCTGGAAAAATTTAATAGAATTGTGATTGTGCAATCATAATGGTTACTCAAGTTTGCAGCTTCATTACCTTAGCTGGCAGTTTTTGTTGCAGCATTCGAACAAGTTCTGTCCAACATTCGTTGGCATCTTGCTGCTGGAATCCTCCCATTTTTGATTTCTCTGCAAATCTAGGGAAAGCAAAGTGCATCATCTGAACTAACACAACTGGTGGCAGCGTGGACCCTTTATCCATCGATTCGTACAAATCTCTCAATGCAGCTGTGATGCTTTGAGAAGGGGCAAATTCCAAAACAGCACCTGAATTACTGAGCGTGCCAGAGAAACTCTTAAGTGCTTCCCGTAACTCAGGTACAGTTTTCAAACACTGAACAGTTGCATTTAAATAGCAAGTATTGCCTAGATTTGTCAAACCAGCTGGTAAATCTAGAGCTGAACATAGTTCAGATTCATTCATGTCTTCCAAGAAAATTGGTTTTTCAATAGGCTCACTAGGCACATCCTCTTCTTTGGATCCCATCATTAAAACTGTAACACCCTGGTTGAGTAAAGTAGATTAAAAATAACCAATTTGGTTAGCCATGAGAGTTGATGGTCTATTAAATATATGAGAGGACGTTTTTAAATTTAGATTATTTAGAGGAGCAAAGCAATTATTATTTCTTTGTTCTCTCTGTCATCAAGGTGGACTGTTGTTTTTTGTATTAATGAATGACTAAATGATAAAAATAGTTTATGATCTGAAAACATGAAGAACTGTGGGGTCATTTACATTTACATGTGATTCAAAGTGAATTCACTTAAATATTTGTAACAGAGTGGACCATCATAAAGATGTATCAATCAACACTGGACTCTGGTGATGGGGAGATATTCATGTGTCCTTACTTACCTCTTTCAAGGCAATGTTACCCCAGTCATCATCTTTCAAAGTCATACCTTTCAACATGACTTTTTGCCTCTCTGGCTGTACTCCAGTTAGAGCAAAAAGCTGTGCTTTGAATAGCATTGGCTCTTCATCGGTGTTAACTTCTACATTGGGAAAAAGCTCTTTTCCCCATTTGACTTTTACTAAAATAATTGAACAAAAATTAATACACAATCTGATAAGACTGATAGAATGAAATTCAAAAGTACAAACTCTTAAAGGTTATAAAATTGATATCAATTACTCAAGCAAATGAGTTACTCACTCTTATATTGCGGCATCTTTCTAACTACTGCCTTGGGTAAGAATGAAAGGATTGCTGACGCTTCTTGTTAATTTTCGGAGAGAACAACTTTCCCAAAAACAGATAGTCAAATTGCACCGTCAGAGTCCAAATCTGACTTGAAAGGCTGAACTTGAAATGAGCGTCGCATGTGCTGCCGCCGCAGGGCTACTTTCGCAGCTAACTTCAATAGCCTGTCACATCACCTGGTCACGATTGTGAAGAAGGCTGAAAAGTCAAAACTTCAGAAATCAATCCGCTTTTATCCTTGTCTTAATGCATCAAAATCCTCCTCAATTTCTACTTGCTTTAGCAATCATAATTCCAAATGATATAAGAGAACTGCCACCAAATCGACTTCCTTTTCACAAGATATAATAATTGTAGACAGTCAAGTCACATTTATTAAAATTCTCAATTGTGAACTTACTTTCAAACCTTCTAGGTACGAGGGAGGGGATAGTCATATTATCAAATCAAATCAGCATTATTTTACCGGTGTTTTGTTGACATTCTAGCCTAAGTTTACCGACGATTCTTTCCAATACCGTCACTCCATTCAGAGATAAAGAACTTTTTCTTCTTTTTTTTGCTTGTACAATGAAAAATTCAGATATACTCCTAGGTCTAATTGTCATATTATCAGTGTTATTATATCATGGGGATTCGATTGTTTTTGAAGGTATTGCCATTGGGGCGGCTGTGATGGGTTATTTAAATCGATGCAAATTTTATGAATGTTGTGATGATCAAATGATCCCTCGAAATACGACTCGTAAGTATAGCAGTTATGTTGTGGGTCTTATGATGTATTATACATTCATTTCAAAATGACGTTCCAAGCGAGATTGTAACATGCAGTGTGTGGTTTGATGATAGCAATGAATGATTTGATCCCCCCATCTGACTTTTACTTCTGACTTGTGCAGTAAAATATCAATTTCTCAACAGTCTTTCATCTTTCAATCCAGACAGAATTAATGATAACTTTATTCCTTATCAGAATCTGTAAGAATTCGCAAAAACACTATAGTATTATGCTCCTTGTTTTTTCTAGATTGTTTGACCTTCCTCTGTCTCTCCACAGTTTAGCTATACTGGAAGCCGATGTAGAATGATCAATAATATACAAATACTTTATCTGTTGATTTGTCATTGATCTTGTTATGTCTGAAAAGAGGATGATTTCATGAATCTTTCTTGTCTCATTCACAAGAAGTTGATGTTCAAACATTGTGGGGAAAATTTTCTCTAGAAGCTCTGTGGATTGACTTGAATGAATCATCATCAGTGCTCAAATGTCCATTGTTAAGTTTTATCTTTCAAGGTCTAAAAAAGGATTTGCAAAGCAAGTTATATGGTCAGCATATTGCTCAAGATATTGTCCTCAGTGCAATTCACAGCCATGTATATCATCATCAGCCCAGAAAACCATTAGTACTGAGCTTTCATGGTGTGCCAGGCAGTGGAAAGAACTATGTTGCAACTATGGTAGCCAAAGCTTTATTCAAGAATGGAGAGCAAAGTGCATATTATCACTTTTTTAATGGACGAAGTGATTTTCCTTCTGAAACCAATATAAATATTTACAGGGTACAGTATATACTTATTAATCTGTCTTTGTAAATGTTATATACCATTGTGTACTCCCATCAACTACTCACTATCAGTACTGTTCCTGAATTCCATCATGATTGCATGCTTCAATCTTATTCATTTGCATTGGTGTACCATAATATTGCTATCAATGCTTCTTTGTTACAAAAGTGTTGACTCAAATTTAAAATTCCTCTTCCCAACAGTATGACCTCAAAATGAAGATTCAAAGAGCTCTGGAAAAATGTGAAAGATCTTTATTTGTTTTCGACGAAGTTGACAAAATGCCAGAGGGAATTTTAGACATACTTGTCCCTTTTCTTGATTATACAAGTTGGCTAGGTAGAGAGAAAACAAAATCTATTTTCATATTCTTATCCAACACTGGAAGTGATCTCATAGTCAAGCGTATGATAGATCTATGGAAATCGGGAAAACGTCGAGAAGAAACAACTCTCCAAGATTTTGAATCCCTGGTTGCCCTTGGAGCTTTTAATGAAAAAGGAGGTCTTCACAGAAGTGGGGCCATAGAATCAAAGTTGATTGATCATCATGTTCCTTTTCTTCCTATGGA
This sequence comes from Eretmocerus eremicus, assembly GCA_030522705.1. Classification (NCBI taxonomy): domain Eukaryota; kingdom Metazoa; phylum Arthropoda; class Insecta; order Hymenoptera; family Aphelinidae; genus Eretmocerus; species Eretmocerus eremicus. The sequence goes on from JAPYYZ010000627.1 coordinate 16,153, forward strand.
AGAAAAACATGTCGTACAATGTCTCACAGATGTATTCAAACATTGGAATATCTACAGCCCTGGCGAGGAGTTGATATCACAAGCTTTATCACATGTTACTTATGGACCCGCCCCTTATAATTTGTACTCTACTGCTGGCTGCAAGAAACTGGACCACAAAGTCTCATCAATTGTTTTCAAGGACCCATTTGAGATTTGATGAATGAAATTTACAAGTTTTATCCATCATTATTTATAGATTGTAATCGATCCAACAGAATGGTACTCAATCTATAGTTGGAAAATCCTGTTCAGAGGGTGTAACTAGTTCTACTTCATGTTGTTGACTAGATCCTGGACCAACAGGTGGATCATCACACGTCTCATATCATACTCGAGGTACTACTGAAAATTCAAAGTGAAGCAAGTGTTATAGACTGACTAATTAAGAGATTACTTGATGAAATTTCCATTTTTTATATTAGGCTTTTGCTGTTATGACTATGTAACATACCTTGGTGGTGAAACTATTAGTCCAGTTACAAACTTGATTTGTTTTGAAGACAAATGTTGTTGATGAATTTTTAATATTTGTATATGCTTATTTAACATAATGGATGTCAAAAGTTGACTGAAACTAGCCTTACTCATGAGAATTTCAACTCGTTTCATTGTCGTTTTCCTACGAGTAAAACGATTGAGAGTTGTAGGATCTGAAACAATTTGTAAACAGTTTGTGAAAGATAGAATGGTGATTTTTATGTACGTTTATCTACAATGAGATTCCAATCGCTTTTGAAAGATACGTTTTCTAATAAAATTTTTTTATACAAAATGGTTAAGCGCTATTATTTAATTAATCCACAAATGTATGCGGCATAAGTAATTTGATGCTGAAGTATGAGTATCACAAATTACAATATATTGATGCCATTCGATAACTGATGATAACTCTTTGAGAACACCACGCTCATGATCATAGATTATGGTTTTAAGCAATGAAAACCTCCTCAACCGCTGCCTAATGTCAGTTCTCTGGATTCCAAAAGCTTCTTGAAATGTCAAATCGAAATTTTGACCGCAGAATTTCAGTGAAAATGGTCCATTAAGTTGAAACTGCACGATCTTGACCCAAAAAACGGCGGAGGTAGAGAAATCGTCCGAAATTCATTTTCAACAGATCCCCCCGGAGGCTATTAAAACCTGTTTCTAGTGGTAATTCTAGTCATTTGAACGACGTTTTTATCGATCTTAGCACGATATATGCGACCCAATCCGAGGGAACCCTGAAAAAAAACGAGAGATTTTGCCACGATACGGACGATCAGGGGCATCACTTTCCCTCTGGATGGTCTGGATAAAACCAAACTTGACTTCGTCCTAAGTATGGAAATCCAGAGTCAAAACTGAAGGAAATCAAACATTTTCCTTTTCGGAACGCCCAGAAAAAAAAATACTCCGCGACCGATGGAGCGGATCAAGAGCTAAGATCTAGAAAACCGCGGCGTCTTGTACCAAGAAAAAAGATGCTCATGTGAAATGAATTGGACAAAACCATAATAACGAAAATATGTGAGAGAATTACATTTGCGAGATATCGTAATATACTTGAAGAGAAGGTCATGCAGAGATCAAGAGAGTATTCTCTCAGATGGTGAGACTGATTAACATTGATAACATTTTCCTTACAATATGATAGAGAAAACTGACGTCGATAAATATCTCGATAAATTTATCCAAGCAAATAGCTATAGGAAGCAAAACTTTGCTTTGTCTCAATGAATAACTATTGGTATCTATGACGAGGTTTCGATTGTCTATTTGTCTACGACCTCATCATCAGTTCATGTTTTTGTTCGACAGTTCAAGTTTGGCGAGCCTTTTTTTCAAAGAAATCGTATAGGCTTCGTCACCCATTCCGAACTGAGTGAACAGCAAAGTGACGCTCCTGCGGACATTTCACCCTTCAAAGTAGTCTCAAAATGTCTAATGGTGGCCGATCGAGTTTTTCGAAACTCGGGGCAACTTTTCATGGTGCGACCCATCGAAAAAAAATGTGTTAGTCACCATGGTCGAACTGCGCTTAATAACTATTGAGCCACGATACGGGCACTTCTTTTTTTGACAGCAAAAAAATTCAAGTCTTTCTCATATCTTTCGGTACATGTTCAATCTACACCTAGTGAGGCTGGGATTTCGAACTCGAACCCTTCTTAATGGTAATGAAACCGGTACAGAGGAATTCTATAAGTAAGTCTCGAATAATATTTGACCAGAAAAATGCAGTGAGTACCTCAGTGAGCCATCCCCAAGGACAAAAACTCGTCCACAACCACACGCTAAGAAAAAATTCTAGGTCCCTCTTACTGTGATAGATATACCGTATTGTGGCCGAATAATCGTATTTCACACCGCCGAAATCGAGACCGTGTTACAATTTTATGTGAATGTCATGCACATGAAGTGCGAGAGTCGGACTAAGGACATGCCACGATACGCACATTTTGGATCCTTATGAATGTATGGGGCTAACAACAGATTGGGTCTCTCACTCTAAAAACTATTACTGCGCCACATACTTTCCGATAGAATACAGCAAGGAAAAATAGTAGGGCGCACGAGTATTATTCGATTTTTCGTGATTACCAGCTCTGGACAGCTCATCGTGCAGTTTCAACGGAATCAACCAATTACGGAAATTGCAAGAGCATTCCTTCAACACTTTTTAACAGCTCGATGCGTTCAAGTTTGGTCTTGAAAAACACTCTAAAGCCTCTGTTTCATCAGTACTTCATTCGTCATCATACCTAGCGTTTGGAGGAAATCGTACCGAGAC
>JAPYYZ010000628.1:0-18954 GCA_030522705.1 Eretmocerus eremicus
AATCAGCAGTTGCCCATCGAGTCTCAGCTGGTGAGCAAGATGCCGGACATGATGAACGCCGAAATCGTGCTCGGCACGATCCAAAACGTTCGCGACGCCGTAACTTGGCTCGGCTACACGTATCTGTACATCCGCATGCTGCGCAGCCCGACCCTGTACGGCATCAGTCACGACAAGATTCGAGAGGACAAGTACCTCGAGTTGCATCGGGCCGATCTCGTGCACTCGGCCGCGCTCACCTTGGATCGCTGCGGCATCATCAAGTACGACAGGAAGTCCGGAAACTTCCAGAGCACCGAGCTTGGCAGGATCGCCTCTCACTACTACTGTACCCACGAGACCATCGCCACTTACAATCAGCTGCTCAAGCGTACCACGAGCGAGATCGAGCTGTTTCGGGTGTTTTCGCTCTCGGGCGAATTCAAACATATCAATGTGAATGCCGAGGAGAAGCTCGAGCTCAATAAGCTCATGGAACGCGTACCGATTCCTATCAAGGAGAACATGGAGGAACCCAGCGCCAAAATCAATGTGCTGCTACAAGCTTATATCTCTCAAGTGAGTTTCGATTACTTAGCATTGACAGTCTCTGTCATTAAATGTAACAAATGTCATAATCGATTCTTACATTTTTCAGCTCAAACTGCAAGAGTTCGCTCTCATGTCCGATATGGTTTACGTGACGCAATCGGCCTCTCGACTCATGCGAGCTATTTATGAAATCGTTTTGTTCAGAGGTTGGGCTCAGTTGGCCGACAAGAGTCTGTCTTTGTGTAAAATGATCGATCGGCGTATGTGGCAATCAATGTCCCCGCTGAGACAGTTCAGAAAAATGCCAGAGGAGATCGTCAAGAAGATTGAAAAGAAGTACTTCCCCTGGGAACGGCTCTACGATCTTGGGCCCAACGAAATAGGAGAGCTCATTCGTGTACCCAAGCTGGGTAAAACCATTCACAAGTACGTTCATCAGTTTCCCAAGCTCGAGTTGTCCACACATATCCAGCCAATCACCAGATCGACCCTGAGAGTTGAACTTACCATTACGCCAGATTTCATGTGGGATGACAAGGTACACGGGGGATCCGAGGCATTCTGGATTCTCGTAGAAGACGTTGACTCCGAGGTGATCTTGCACCACGAGTTCTTCTTGTTGAAGGTACGAATGTATACTCTCAAAATCTTACTATGCGTGATTAATATCGATTTTGCTGGGATTGTAAAATTGAAATACATGGATTCCTAACTTGTTGGAAATTTTCACAGGCAAAGTATTCAAATGACGAACACGTTGTAAAATTCTTCGTGCCTGTATTTGAGCCGTTACCACCGCACTACTTCCTTCGAGTTGTTTCGGATAGATGGATCGGAGCCGAGACGCAGTTACCAGTCAGTTTCAGACACTTAATTCTCCCGGAGAAGAATCCTCCGCCAACGGAACTGCTCGATCTGCAGCCACTTCCCATCACTGCTCTACGTAATGCTGTGTTTGAAAACCTTTACGCCAAGCTGTTCCCACAGTTCAATCCTATCCAGACGCAGGTAAATCATTCACAATCCATCCATAAAATTTGATCTTTCTCCACGTTGCTCTAGCAAAGTGTTGATCTTACATTTTCGTACCTCAGGTGTTCAACGCAGTGTACAACTCGGACGACAACGTTTTCGTGGGCGCACCAAGCGGCTCCGGCAAGACGACGATCGCGGAGTTCGCGGTGCTCCGCCTCTTGTCGCAATACCCCGAGGGCCGATGCGTGTACATGGTGAGCAAAGAGGCTCTCGCGGAGATCGTCTATCTCGACTGGTCCACCAAATTCGGCGAGAAGCTCGGCAAGAAGGTCGTATTCCTCACGGGCGAGACCGGCACCGATCTCAAGCTGCTCGCCAAGGGCCAGATAATAATCACCACCGCCGACAAGTGGGACGTCCTGTCGCGCAGATGGAAGCAGCGCAAAAACGTCCAGAATATCCAGCTCTTCATCGTCGACGAGCTGCAACTCATCGGCGGGGAGGACGGCCCCGTTCTAGAGGTCGCTTGCTCGAGAGCCAGGTGAGCCCCATGCGCCCATCCTCCACCATCTCACATCTCAGAACAGACTCTTGACGCGCGTGATTTTTCCAGGTACATATCGTCGCAGCTGGAGAAGCCGACGCGCATAGTCGCTCTGTCGAGTTCGCTGGCCGACGCAAAGGACGTGGCCCAGTGGCTGGGCGCGCCCGCCGCCTGCACCTTCAACTTCCACCCGTCGGTGCGGCCGGTTCCCCTCGAGCTCCACGTGCAGGGCATCAACATCACCCACAACGCGTCCCGTCTGGCCGCCATGGCCAAGCCCGTGTACAACGCGATTCTGCGCCACGCGCCCAGGAAGCCCGTGATAATATTCGTGCCGACGCGCAAGCAGGCCAGGCTGACTGCCTTCGAGATCCTCACGTTCACGATGTCGGAGAACAAGAAGGATCAGTTTCTGCACGCCGACGAGAGGGACATCGAGCCGTTCCTCGAGCGGCTGTCGGACAAGACGCTGAGGGAGACGCTGACGCGGGGCGTGGCCTACCTGCACGAGGGCCTCTCGGCGCACGACAGGCGCCTCGTCGAGCAGCTCTTCGACAGCGGCGCCATCCAGATAGCCGTGGTCACGCGGGAGCTCTGCTGGAGCCTGGCCATCTTCTCGTACCTCGTCGTCATCATGGACACGCAGTGCTACAACGGCAAGACTCACGCCTACGAGGACTACCCGATCTTCGACGTGCTGCAGATGGTGTCGAGGGCCAACCGGCCGCAGGAGGACGACGACGCAAAGTGCGTGCTGCTCTGCCAGAGCTCGAAGAAGGACTTTTTCAAAAAGTTCCTGAACGAGCCGCTACCGGTGGAGAGCCACCTGGACCACAGGCTGCACGACCACTTCAACGCGGAGATCGTAACCAAGACCATCGAGAACAAGCAGGACGCGGTGGACTACCTCACCTGGACCTTCCTCTACAGGCGGCTCACCCAGAATCCAAACTACTACGGGCTGCAGGGAGTCACGCACAGGCATCTGTCGGACCACCTGTCAGAGCTCGTGGAGAACACGCTGAGCGACCTCGAGCAGGCCAAGTGCGTCACCGTCGAGGACGAGATGGACACGACGCCTCTGAACCTCGGCATGATCGCCGCATACTACTACATCAACTACGCCACGGTCGAGATGTTTGACGGATCGCTCAACGCCAAGACCAAGATCAGAGGCTTGCTCGAGATCATCACTGCCGCCGCCGAGTACGAGTTGATACCAGTCAGGCAGAGGGAGGAGAATTTACTCAGGAGTCTCGCGATCAGACTGCCTCATGCACCTCAAACGCAGAGGATGGCGGATCCACACGTGAAAGCGCAACTTCTGCTGCAAGCTCACTTGTCGAGGATACAACTCGGGCCGGAGCTTCAGAAGGACACCGAGATAGTCCTCAGCAAATCCATCAGGCTTATACAGGCTTGCGTCGACGTGCTCAGTTCTTCAGGTTTGTGCTTTTATTCTCTGGTCTGTCATCTTCTCCCCATCTCAAAATCGTGAGCTCGAGACGAGACATTTTATGTAGATATTATCAGGAACAAGATTTTTTAGTGGAAACTCGACACACATTCGCAGTTATTCCAAAAATTAGAATTCTGAACACTATTTTTTCTCTCTTCTGCAGGTTGGCTAGCACCTGCGGTAGCTGCTATGGAATTGGCGCAGATGGTGACTCAAGCCATGTGGTCCAAAGACTCTTATTTGAAGCAATTGCCACATTTCACATCCGAAATCATCAAGCGGTGTACTGATAAAGAAGTTGAAACGGTCTTCGACATAATGGAACTCGAGGATGATGTGCGAAATAGATTACTGCAGCTCAATGATCAGCAAATGGCAGATGTTGCTAAATTCTGCAACAGATATCCCAACATTGAAATGGCCTACGACGTCCAAGATGAGAACAGGATCAGGCATGGAGATACAGTCAATGTAATCGTTCACTTGAAACGAGAAGACGAAGTAGTTGGACCAGTCATCGCGCCGCTTTTCCCTCAGAAAAGAGAGGAAGGATGGTGGGTTGTCATAGGTGATCCAAAATCTAATCAACTACTGTCAATCAAGAGATTAACCCTACAACAAAAAGCCACTGTCAAACTCGATTTCCTGGCACCAGCACCCGGACAGCACAGCTACACGCTCTATTTCATGAGCGATGCTTACTTGGGTTGCGACCAAGAGTACAAATTTACCATTAACGTTGGTGAATTCGTGTCTGAAGAATCGGGCTCGGAATCCGATTAAATGTATTGGCTAATAGTTTAAGATACCTAATTATTTTGTACATAGATATCCTCCGATTGTAGATGACGAATAATCCCAGTTTCTCATTCTACTTATTCCCCAAAATCCGTTTGATCATTGAATGTTTTTTGTACTGATATTCGTATTATCATGATGTTTCTTTCTCACAGAGATTGTGTGAAACGGGATTTCACGTCAACAGTACGAGACGAGAATTGATGAATTTTCTATACATTTTGACATTGAGATGAGAATCTACTAAAGAAACTTGTAATAATGGAAACTGTTCTCATATCATGACCTTGATTAGTGAATAAAATTATGTGAATTGACAAAAGATTTCCGATTTTGAATACTTGATGCTCTGCGACCTTGAAGATATCCAAGCACCACCACTGTCAAAGAGCTAAAAATTTTCAATAGAGAATCAATTCTTGCATCATGCTGATGAAACCTTCACTGGTAACGTTGGTCTGAATTAGTCAGAAAATAATCTTGCGTAATCGTTTTCATTTGGGCCATTGCTGTGTGCTGGAGAAAGAGCGCTTACTCGCTGCTGTCTTCATGGGACCCGTTTCAGTTTTTTATTCTTAGCATTTGACGTGAGCTTTTCCTTGGCAAAAACGAAATTTCCAGTATTGCAACTATGAAAAAGTCAACGGAAACGTTTTTTGTAGTTATCCTTGTGCATCCCTTCCCTCCTGCATGTAAAATAACTGCAAATATCCTCTTTGTGATACAGATTTTGAGGTTTTACGGAATTGGAAACTTTTCTAAACTATTGTTTTTTTTTTTTTTCTCAAGCAATTTAATAATCCATTGCATTCTGAAATTATGTAAATTATCATCACGCACTAGATACATTCAAGGAGAAATTTTGCGAGTTCTGGAATTGAGAGGCGTAGAATTCAAAATCTTGGGAGAAGTAACTATTCTGGGAGTTTTGAGATAAATTTTTCATACGGAGATCACTATTGGCTTGGAACATAATCAATTCAACTTTCAAACAAACATCTCTTTAATTTAATCATTTTCGATTGCACTGAAAATGAAACGTGAGTATACATACGAATCTCCTCTCAGAAAATTGCAATTTACAAGCAGCCAAAAAACTAAGAACTTGTAAAAGTTTTGCGTTAGTCAAAGATTTCCGATTTCTGCTGCAACAGTATCTGGATCTGACGGGAGCTTTTTCGTGAGATATTGCTCGTCCAAATGGCAATTGGGGAAGATGGGGCCAAGACTCCTTTATCGATGAACTTATCCAAGATAATCCGGCGAAATTATTCAAAAAAATTCGCTGGAATTTCAGCAAACAAGTCATTTTTAATTTACTTGCAATCAAAACATGTTTCGACACAACAAATACTTCAAAATTTATTACCAGATCATCATCGCCAGAATTAGATACGTATTTGCTTTCATGGCTTTGTAATCACTATCAGTCTTCACTTGAATCACATTTTATCTGTACACATCACAGCTTATTGGTAGCAGTAAAGTCGTTTCATATTCATAAAATATTCAGATCCGGGTAATACATAGTACACGCGTCAAGATTTGCTGATAGTCTATGTGCAAGTTCGCAGTATTCCATCATGCATGCATTGTCAAAAAATATAACGAATTCTTCCATACATTTCGAACACAGCAAATCAATCACTAAAACTCGAAACCGTCCACATCAGCTCTCAGCTTTCAATGTGTGTTATTTCACGATCCTAACATGGCATAATTGCTAGGAACTGAGACGTGCTTGGCTCTCATACTTTTTTGTAAGTTGGAAAACTATCGAACACATCTTACTCGAATCTTACTTTATGCACAGCATGAATAAAATTCATGGCGCGTCAATGAAATATAGTATACCTCTTTCTCTAGGAGAAATTTTCCCCGCGTTGCGTGAGGAAATCGACCACTCTGACAAATGCAATCTCTTTTCTTTGCAGTAGATGAGACCGGAACTCGAGTGTTCGTCCTTTTTCCGCTTGAAGAAATTGCTTTAATCCATCAACTCGGTTCCATCAATGAACACCGTCGAATTGAATACCAAGCCTAGAGAGGAGGGAAAAATTAAGCAATTGAAAAATTACTCGGTGCGATTGGAACTGCAGCTTCTTGAAGACGAAGTGGTCCTCTGGCGTTTTCTGATATTCGGGGACACGGGTTCGGTGAGGGGACGCTTTTTCACATGAGGAAGGGGCGCGTACTTCCGTATGGGCGCCGCCTTAAAAACGGTTTGCTGGCGGAGCTTTTGAAACTCTTCCTCCTCTTTGCGCCTCTTTTCTTCCAAAATCTGTAACATACCGACAGCGAGCCTTGACTGAGATTCTCGAAAAAAAAAAACTCACTCTAACTAACATTTTTTAAAGCATATGTATAAAGTGCTAATTGACATTGCATGTCAAAATATCCGATGAAAAAATAATAATCTCGGTAATAAATCGTACCCTCTGCCTCATTTCCTCGATCTGCTTTTCTTTTTGTCTCCTCAACTCTTGTCGATACTGTTTTGCTTTCGCCCGCTCTGCAGTCCGCAACAGAGGTGATTTTGGACGTCTCCAGATCGGCGACGATGTGCATTCCCTGCTTCCCTTGATTTTCCCGATCTGAAGCCGAACATTTGGACGAAAAGTTTTTACGCCTGTGATAACGATAGTTTCCATCGATTATGCTTTACTTACAGAAGTCCCCTTCGAAGAAAAACTTGAACCACTAAGACTAGCGTTGAAGTGTTTCTTCCTCCAAATCTTCACACTAGAATCTTTCGGGGACTTCTATAATAGAACCAAATACGTTATTTTTTGTGATCTTTCCTGAACAAACTATAGATATTACTTGAAATTGTAAGTAGACTGACCGATTTTCTTGAGGCTCCGTTACTGAACTTCCGAGAATCAACCTTATAATTTGGACTTTTATGAGGGGATTTCTACAAAAAATATGAAGATAAATCATCCGAAAAGTTGCAATGGCTGAGGTTAATGATCGACACAATTGAAAACTTATTGAAAAGCCCAAAATATCCACCTTGGACCGAACTTTCTTCTTCGTCTTCTTGATAGGCCGCTTCATCCCTTCTTGAGTACTCGATTCGCATTTCTCCTGACTCGTTTGTTTGATATCCTCCTAGAAATTGTAAATCATCATACATCCATCCATACTTGATTCGAACAATATATTAACTACCTTTAAATTGTTATTGATACCATCTCTGTCATCCAACTCCATTTTCTCCAAGTTCCTGTTGATAATTTAAAATTAAACTCAATACGGTCGACTATTATTTAATGATACCTCGTGCGAATTGAAGAGAAAAAAGAACAAATAGTCCCGTAGGTTCAAAGAAACGTGGATTCATGCGACCATTCCCGGATAAGGAGATGAATCTAAATTCATAGGTACTTCATGATCCAATGGTATGACGGTCTGCGTGGGAGTTTGCACGACCTTCTTGTCTTTAAGAGAATAATCTTAGAGCAATACAAATTTTTGTGAAATTGCAAATGTTTTTTCAAAACTAATCCATTCTAAATCATGGAGATTTTTTCTAATTGGGGCATACGATGTGGTGTAAGATTCAAGGCTCAAAAGGGACTAGCGTCGTCGGAATGTGGTTCTGAATGAAAGAGAAAAGCTTGACGTCAAAAGTTCGCAATGTGTCAAATCATTCGTTAGATTTAGTAAAGGAGATGAGCCTCACGTAACGATATTGAAAAAATCTAACGCTGCCTGCCCCATTGCATCGTTTATGGGGACTTGATTTATCAGGCACTGTGAAAAAAGTCAAAAGCAGAGAATACTCACGCTGCAAATAGAGTGGTACTAAATCGATCTAATTCAGAGGGCTGGCCTTTATCTGAAAAAGAGAAACATTGATTTTATAATACCTAGAGCATTCTCAATTTACCGTCCTGTAAGGTATAACACTGTGTTTACGCTTCGTCTATGTATAATATATATATTCAGCTCACGGATTATTTCCAACGATCCGCTTTGATTGATTGGAGCTCAAACTTCAATTATCTTACAAAAGTCAGACAAAATGGAGGAACTTTTCGAAACTTTGACAAAAACAATGATTTACGTAACTGTGGTGTGCGCTGCTATAAAAATGAACTATCCCCATAACCATTGATAATTCGCCATGAGTCTCAGCATTCTCTCACTAAAATGAATGATGTCGCATGCAAAGTAAAAAAAAATTTGACGGTAGTCCACCTCCAATTTTGTAATTCGCACAGTCAATTGAGACTTGATCAAAGGATTGAGATGTTAGAATGCCGCGCGACTCTGAACATGCAAGAACAGAATAGAGTTTGCACGAATTATAACACCGATGTGAACGACAAATCGGCAGTGAATAATCGAGCATGGATAACTTGCCGTTCATTAAGAATACGGAATTGCGCGAGTAATCCTCACTACTACGGCTCCATCAGCTCTCCGCTACACAAGTAAGAAAAACAAACACAGAACTCGCGTGGCATGTACTTCGAGACAAATCTCTCTTCTATGAGCTTCTTAGTAAAATTCAACGAATCGGTATGTACACACCGCTTGCCGATCTCCAACTCTCTCATTCACCACCACCTCCAACCCCCACTCTGCAAAAAGCTCGGCAAAAACACACTTGTCGGCTCACCTGTCTCGGCCACAGCGACTGCCTGGCAACAGGTTGCTGCCTCGAGCCTCGAGTCCTGCTCAGGGTCTTCCTCGACGAGTATCGGCGATACGGAGCAGCGGCTGACCGGGCGCGACCTTAGCCAGGAGTGCCTCGGAGTCGAGGTGAGCGCCAGGGACGGATCGCTCGCCGCAAGCTCGCCGAAGGACTCGTGCTGCGGCTCGGGCTGGAGCAAACGACGAGGGAGCCTCCAGCGAGGCCTCAATCGGCGACCTCGTGGCGATTCGCGATCTCGATCGGCGCTACTGCCGAAGGAGGCCCGACCGCCCAGGCCTAGAGGCGTCAGCGCTTCCCCAATGCTCATCGTTGACTATTGTTATCGTTGACCATTCTCTCTTTCTCTCTTCCCCTCTCGCGCGACCGGGGACACGAATTTCGATGTTTGGCACGGATATTCGACTGGCACTGAGTGCTTGGCAGGCGGATACATCGGTGTTTATTGTCTTATGCATAATAGGCTTCAGATCTCGAATTCTTCGATGAGTTCGTGTTGAAATTCTTGCGATATGAGATAAAAGCGACGAATATTCCCCCATTCGAGATCTCGGGTGCAAACAATCGCAAACCTTCTCACGCATTTCTCTTGTGTTTGTTATCTTAGAAGATAATGGAATGGGTGATTTGCACAGGTCTGAATTGCGACCCATGCGTTTTTTAGAACGGAAAAACCGGCTTTTGCTACTCTTGACTCTTTTTCGTTGTCTAGTGAGAGTCGCGCAAAAAAATGGCTCAATCAATCTTAACACACTTCAATTCATTTTCTTTTTCTTCGTCTTATCTTCAAAATGCTCTGTTCAAAATTGAGAAACTCAACCTATAGGACCGTTGTTACAAGCAAATCGCGGGGAAACGTAGTGTAGTAATTGACCCCCATGCTTTTTTTCTGAATTTGCTCGTCCAGAGCAAATTTCAATGGGTCCACCATTGAAAATTGATCTGCCGTACAGAGTCATTTAGAAAAATATAATAGGTGCTGCAAAATGGGCCAAGATGTGTCCCATTTGGATGTCTAGGAATCGAAATATTAGGGTTTCACAGAGGGTTCTACGCGAATACGGAGACAGGCCTCTTGTACGTACGGGCATTCCTTTGGAACCTTTTACCCCCCTGGATCCTAACTGTCTCTAGTGATATGAATGGACAATCGACTATATCAGTTTCGACTACACTGCGAATATGATAATTCAAGCTTCAAGCAAAGGTATCTATGACTTATTGATCATTTAACCCTGCGAACCCGAATGTCTTCATATGAGGACATCCATATTTGGGTGATCCCGCGATAAGGAAAGTGACGTGTTGCTCGATGATTCTAGCTCTGCCAGCCAAGGGAAAAATCCCAAAAAATATCGAAGTTATTGTACAAATCATGAAAATTGAGGAAGGAACATTACTTTGCTCCTACCTGATTGCTTAAGGTCTTATAATTTTCAAAATATAATCATTTTGAGGAAAAATTTTACGCAAAAGTTATGCCTGACTCAAAAATAGGCGGCGGCGGTGAGAACATTCCCGAATAACGATTCAATTCAGAATTCGACGTTTTTGATTTCAAAGATTACGGAAAACGAGATGAAGGTCCACGGAATCATCTCCAACTCGTTTGAATACGATAAAATAATCTTTTTTGATACGGTGCGACCAAAGCATCATTTTTACTTCCGGCTCGGATAAAAAAGTCGCTTCTGGTCGCCCTGACACCAAAAAGTAGTACCGTAAACTGGAGTGACTTCGGACAGCGAAGGATGATGACTCCGGACACTTGTTGTTTTGCCTCTCACTTTTGACCGGTTCATCCTAGAGCATCTGCTCCAGGATGAACCGGAAGAGCAGTCGAATGGGCCTTTACAAGATAGTAAAGGTCCATTCGAGTGCTCTACGCCGTATCTTCAAAATGAGCCCTTGCAAGATGCTTTATGACAAGTCAGCCAAGAGTCAAAGCAAAAACAACAAGCGTCCGGTCACCCCAGACCTCGCCCCGGACTGTCCGAAGCCACCCCAGTTTACGGGTACACACATCCCGCTCGTCAAGCTGCTTAGCGAATATTTTTTCCTCGTTACACTCGATGAAAACGATCTCCGAGCCGTAAAACAACTGGACCTCGAATCGATGCATAACGCGCTATTTGATCATCTATCCTGTAAAATTTAATTCTTTCCCACATTGAGGCGAACAAAAAAGATTCGATGCTCGGGCGGCATAGCGTTCCGCCCTTGTATCGGAAACTATACTATTCCCAACAAGGGTCACAATTGGAGTTTTTCGCCCTAGGGTAAAATAATCGTACTCACACCTTGCTTTTGCGTACGTCATTGCGATATACAAGAGCCTTGTGCCACTGTAGCTCTTTAGCTTACTTCCGCCCCGCGGCTCGTTTATCGAACCCTCGTGCCAGAATCATATATGCAGGCACTTCAGGTCCGAAATACATTATGATTCTCTCCGTCGAAACCACAAGGATTTGATGGATTCAAAGTGGATAATGAATTTGCTCATGAAAGGTTTTTGAGAGAATGTTATCGTATAATTATGCAACTAGAAGATGACATAAAAATCTTGGTGGGTACCAAATTATCAGAGCTGAAAAATGCTAAATGTCTCTGACGACGTTCAAACGACCGAAAGAATCATCTTACAGATCTAATATGTGACAAGGAGATAGTCCCCAGAGTTATCTCGAGAACGTTAAATGAATATCGAACAGAATCATAAAGTTTATTAAAGCCGGAAAAGCTTGAAAAAGTGAAATCGTTAGCTAGAGAGTATCCGCAATGGAAATTGATAATACACAATATCATGTTACACACCTTCTACACTTATTATACATGTCAAGACCTCTTAGAATTACTGCGAGAGGTCTTATTTCAGAAAAATCTGCTGATACTCTGGGGGTGGACAAGCTCACGAGAATACATGAGAGGATGGATATCCATTGGATATAATGTTTGGCGTCCTTTGCTTATTCCTAAAAGTTTTAATTTCCCGTATCAGCCCAATAATCACAACACAGGAAGATAAACATCGAGGTATCTAATGTTTAACGCTGATACTCAAATGCATGCTTTAGTTAAAAAAATTCATTGATACAGAGCCAAGATTGAGATAGGCATTTGATTTCAGGCTCTGTGGCTTCGTTGTCGTTGTCATTTCTCGTGACTCGATTATGCAGGGAAAGGATACTTATGTACAGCCAATCACTAGCTCTTAAATGGCAGGTTTATTTATTTATGGTTTTTAGATTGGTCCAACCCACTTGCTCAACACTTTAGCTGCGACGGCGTAATCGGGATCGGGTTTTGCACGTATGGGAAAGGCACGCTGATCGACAGCTCTGCACTTGTCGTTGGCAAATTTTTCCGGGCTCATTTTTTCAAACATGAAGTGACGAAAAATTTGGGACTCTTCAAGTTTTGCTAAGTTGCAATCAAGCCTTGACTGGGAATAGAAAAGTCAAAACGTTTTAATCCTGTGTGAGTCACCCGTGACCCACGCCGCAGCGAAAGTGCTGAATTGCATTCTATTGGCCATTTCTACGATTCACCTGTTCCAACATTCCGAGGCTCACTTCAATATTCATACACTGTGCGATAAATAAACCTGTCGAATTAACATTTGAAGGATGGTAATCCTACTCACTTCTGGACCGGACAAGTGATCCACGTCGTGAATGAACTGATCAATCTAGTCGTCCTGTGTCCAAATGCTTGCTCAATTCAGACAATGCAGGGTGGTCAGGGAAGCCCTAACCCCGCATTAAAGACAGGTCAGAAACCCACCAAGTGTGCATTGTATTATTTTCGGTCAGAGAAAGCTGACGTCTCTCGACATTTTTCAATTCAACGTCAAGTTAACGTCAAGTCCTAAAAAATTGAACTATAATTACGTCAACTTCCTTCTTGTGCCCATAAAATGGGTCCCTCAACGAGTATCATTTCTATTCTCATGATGTCTATTCGCGTTTTTCAATTTACCTTAGAAATTAGTCAATGTAATTCTGATTGTCAATTGCACCCACTGTCTTACACAAATCTCAATACTACAAAGCTAATTACAGTGAGAGCAATGGCAGAGATTAGTGTGCCGGCACTGTTACACGAGTCCACGTGCCTAAAGAGATCCCGGTAGGCTTGTACCGCTGCAACTTTTGAATCTCTTGGCAATAGGGCTGTCGTGGAGTCCTTGAAAAGGAGGTTCTCCGATCCGCTGAAACGATCGAAAACTCGGATGATGCGTCGACTGTGGTCGCCTCGGTAACCCAGCCAGTCTCGGATTTTCAGTAGGACTCGTGTGATGTCTTCGAGCTGAGGATCCTTCAGGTCACGTCGCGAGACAACCTGCGATGTATCAAGATTTACATTTTAATCATCCGTACATTCCTGAATGTTTTTGCTTAAGAGCATGTCGGAGTCTTACCCCCATTGCATACTTACCGACGTCATCGAGTTTTCAAATTACTCGATGGATTTTCGAGGTATCGCGGATCTGGATAATAACGCCGATTCTGTAAGTCTTCTAGAATCGGCGCTTTTTCCAATTTCCTCGATATCTTAAAAATTCACCAAGAAATTTGAAAATCCGACAATGTCGGTATCCGACATCCTCTTAAGGTAGATCGTCCAGAGGCCTATAATATCTCGTCTAAACAAAGGGGTCTAACCAAGGATCCGGGTCACTAATTTTCACCAACATCTTCTCACAGACTCGTATCACTTGAAGTTTATCAAGAATCCCAAGTATCTCCGTCAAATGGGCCCCCTGTTCAGGGACATAGACAGGAACCTCAGCATTAACCATAAAGGCTCGTGTTAAAAAGTCATAAGTATGAAATATGATTGCAGTACTGAAGTTGTTGGCTGTGCGGTGCGCCGAACAAGAGGCCCAGTCAAAAGAGATATTTCGGACTTTTTATATGTAGTTTGATATGAAGCAGTAACAATATGTTGGTGATGATTGGTATCCCTGACTCTTGGTCCTCCCCCAGTAAACAATGATCGAGAAAAGCCGAATGCCACTTTCAAGGGGAGTCCAAGAAAGTTGGGTCACGGATTTGGCTGAAACTTAGGAAATGATGTCTTTTTGGACCAAAAGATGATCTGAAACCGCAGAGTCTAACGTTCAAGCGTTTTTGAGATACAGCCTATGACGTTAGCATTGCAGGTATACCTATAGATATCACTTTTAACATGGGCCTGTATAGGCAATAGTAATATTCTGGGCTATTTCTCAAAAACGGTTGGGCGTTAGACTCTGTAGATTTCGATATCGTCTATTGGCGCTAAAAAAAGATGTTTCCCAAAGTTTCAGCGTAATCCGTGACTCGAACTCCTTGGACTCTCTTTGTTAGGGAAGGTTCCCAGAATTGTAGAGGGCCCCTATAGAGCTGAGAAGACTGAGATGATCAACGAAGTCGATCATCCTGGTCATTTGAGATTTGTGATACTCATTTCCTTCTCTGAATTCAAGATATTAATGTATTTTGCTAGCGTTGATCTAGCTTTTTGCATAATTTTATGGAGATGATAGAACGGCTTCTTGGCTGCACTAGCGTGAGATCAGGCAGTTTTAGAACGTGAGATTCGTCCCCTCCTACTGAATATGACCAAAGGAAAATACTTTCCGTGCTCGAAAACAGCTTAACGAACGAGGTTTGTATCAACTGATTAGGGTAGGTATCTTGGACATAATTTTTTTTTGCCATGCGAAATCGTGTAGGTTCATGAATATAAAGCATAAATACTCTTAGAAAGTATCTTCTGGGCTGAACGCCGATTTTCTTTCTCGTCCCTCAATTGACATTAGCACTTATAGGTATCCCCTTGCATTGCTCCATAAATTAACGCTCTTGCAGCTTTCTATGGGTACTACATTGATTGCGCATGATCTCGAAAACCGAGGTCTCGAAGAATATCAATTATGTACTATGAGTGAGGAAGACCTTGTGGGTACATCGAGTCTCAAAGTATGTATTAAAATCTTAGAGATATTCTTATCTATCAAACTCTTGAAATTACTAACCTCGCTATCGATTGTTACTGATAAAGCACAAGATGCATCGACTTCGAATCCAAGATTGAGTGCCAGGCTTCCATTTTTACATAGCACGCGATACTCGTTCTGCGTAATGCTATTATTGTCCCATCTGTTGTCAATGAGCCCTGCCAGAAGTAATTTAAAGAGTTGAGTAAAAAAACTCAGGATGAAATTTGCCAAATTCAAAATGATGTACTAATCTGAACATCAGTACTCAAGGTAACCGAAAAAATGACATGGATTTAGACTTTTGGGGTATCGTG
Source organism: Eretmocerus eremicus (assembly GCA_030522705.1). Classification (NCBI taxonomy): domain Eukaryota; kingdom Metazoa; phylum Arthropoda; class Insecta; order Hymenoptera; family Aphelinidae; genus Eretmocerus; species Eretmocerus eremicus. The sequence continues at coordinate 15,271 of JAPYYZ010000628.1, forward strand.
ATATTTCGATTGAATAACTCTTAATTCTTGATGGTATGACCTGTTTGAGAGGTTCAATCTCCTATTTTAGCTATTGAATGGAGTATTGTTAGTACAGATGATGCTTCAAAATGCCGTCGAAAATACCATAATAAGGTAACTACTTCTTTGACGCGCGAAATATGTTTGATTTATTTTTAGCTCATAGGTGCAACAGCAATAATTACTATAGGTAATTGCATCAAACTTCCCGCTGCAGATAGGTATATCTAAGAAGTTATTGGAAAAGGAGTGTATAGGTTTCAACACTTAGCACATGTACGCAAAAGCGCGCTTTTCTCATAGACTTCATGTCAAAGAAGTAAGGATCGATGGATCGAGCCACTCGTTGCGGCATAGCTTCTGGCGACAGCTGTCCCTTATTTCCGCCAACGCTGTATGGCAAGGATGCAATATTCTTGGTAGATAGATTCGACACCATATAGTATTGCCCGCGTGTCTCGGAAAAAATATATTATATCAAGTGATTACAGAATTGAAAGGCAAATTGTTGAAAAACGCCGTACTTCCGTGATGAGCTGTTGAGCCTATAGACACAATGACATCACCCCAAAAGTCAGAATTCCCAATGATTCGTAGCTGCCTTGATGCTATTTACCAAACTCGACATTTTTCAGAAAAACATAAGCTGCAGTCACTGCTCACGAGTACTTACCTCGTAAATTTTTTATCTCAAAAAACGCAATATCTCCATCGCCTGTCTTCAAGCAATCTAAGGCACCCCTGTCCCCGTAGAAAGGGTTCATCTGATTAGCCTCGCATTGTTCTCCGTTAGACTGCCGTGGACACAATTTACATAATTTCCCCTGGAACACAGAGCAAGATTTATAAGCCATGATACATACATTCTTTACGTTCAATAAATTTGTGATGAATGTACGAGTATGATGTGCAATCTGTATCATATTAGCAATATGTTGAATACGTTTGTGACGTATCGCGCTATTCCCATAATATTTGTGAGCCATTGTTTTTTTTCTGAGTTGGATAAGCTGTAGGCGATTGAGATGAGAAAGTAATTGACTAATACTTAAACCGAGTAACCAATCTTTCCAGGCATAAATAAGGGCTAATAATGATCGAGGAAATTCTTTCCTGATCGTGGAGTGATGACAAGAGAACCATTTGTTCGTATGAGTCCAATCGACGTGGGGCTTTTCTTGGCGCATTTTCCTTCTCAAATTCAGCGATCGACGTCACGTGTAATGTAATTGTTCATGAATGAAGAAATGAGTTAGAATATATGATTCAGTTAGAGCCACCGAGTCGATGATATCGTGAAAAAGTACTCGCCAACCTTACCAAGATTAAATCCCAGTCTACTGTGACTACAATATAGTCTTCCACTATCGTGTTCACAAAGAGTAAATCCTATTAAATATTTGACTCAATTTTAGCTTAACTGTGTAATTTATTCAAAACCTGGAAAAATCATTCGTGTGGAAGGTATCAAGTGAACAGTTTTGTAAAAGCACATGAAGATTATGGAGTCATCTAGAAAATGTGAAAAAATCTGCCTGTCTCACCAGATCATCCTTGAGACTGGGCTTCACCCTGTTCATGGCGTGGCTCGCCTCGGCAAAGCCGGGGGTGCAGGCCTCGTCGAGAAGTTTGGCCACGATGCTCGGGTAATTGCAGGAATTCGAGAGAACGCGGTGATCACGGGCTGCGTTCACAAAACTCAGCCAAGCTATTCCACCGTACTCGGGGAAGCAGGCCTTGCTGCCCCTCAAGTCCTCCCAGCTGCGAATGCGCTTCATCTGGGCGTTGGCTCGCACCGCAGCGACCACGAAACTGTTCAAATCCGGGTACGTTTCGCAGAAGAGCACTGGTGACAGTCCATAAGCACTAGACGAATCAGAGCAAATTGAAGTGATATCGATTCAAATCATGAAGTTTTCATGATTGGCCTTGCGAGTCAAGTTATATCGGCTACTTTGCCGATTTTTCTTAGCTAATTTGCTGCCCGATTATATATATATTTAATGATTTGAACTTACCGCGAGTGATAAATAAATGCCCGATATTATCGACCGAGTATCTAAATTCATTTAATATCGATTCAAGTTATAGAGTAACACGAGCCGATTATTTTGAAGAGGTTTGGTGACATACTGATGATTTTTGAATATTTGATTAGGATCGTTCGAAGCAGATGCATTATGCGATCAAGTGATGAGTGAGTTAAACTGATCCCAAGAATCTATTTCTTTCAGAAGCACGAACGATTATACAGATTGTGAATTGCGCTTACCGTCTTGCCAAATAGCCATAGTTGGAGTCTATTGAAATGATGTCGGCATTCTTTTTAGCAATTTTGTCGAAACATTCGAAAGGCGACTGGGTTTTGATGCAGGTGATGGGCGGTTTTATACCCAGAACCAATGATGCCGCGGAAGTCCAGTTGCACTTGTCAAACTCCAAATCATTTACAGTGCACCAGCGAATATCTTCGCCACATGCGGGAGCTGGTCTGGGCAATTCTGAACCACGGCCACTGTTTAGGTAATGCACAGGCGTCAAAAAATCATCATGGATACGGGGTGTATCCTTGGAGAAGAGAATCTCATGCAGTGTCTCTTGCCAACTCAACGATGCAGTGCCCTTAATAATAGATGACAATTTTTCGATAATCTTCAGTACCTCGTGGGCCTTGTCCCTGCAAGAAATGATTTGATCTTGCATCGATGATTTTGACTAATATTCCACCGCTAATCCACCAAGTTCTTCCTGTCAGCACTCTCACGAGACAGATATTTTTGTGGGTATGCCTCGTCATGTAAACGAGAGCATCATTGTTCATAGTCAAGATGTTGAAAGTTAAGGAAGGATGATGGTACAATGTAGATCTCAATGTATATAGAGATTTTGAAGATTATGACTCACTCTCTGGCAACTATGACTTTCCAAGGCTCCTTGAACCACGTACAAGCATTATTTGTGTCAATGGGCATCACGGTACCATTGTCACATAGCAGTTGGTAATCAGAGAACCGATTCGATTGCTGTAATACAAATGGAAAACTATACTCATAAATCTAGTCCGAGTCCTATCGGGACTCTGGTCATTTGGGTTCAGATGATACTCAAAAGAGAATTTCAAATTTTGTACGGCATGACTCAATGTTATGGACAAGCTATACTGCGAATTAATGCAAGGCTAAAGAATCACTCACTGCAAAGCACCTCAAATAAGCGTACATACCTAATAGGTAGGTTTATTAGAATGCATTCAACAGAATTACATTTCTGCGTGCTTTTTTAAAACAGATTTATTTGTACAACTTACCTTAAAATATTCTTGGACATAATGCAAGTCGGCATACGCCACTTGTCCTCGTCCTGAAGTTAGACATTCCAATGCACCGTAGTGTCCATGATATTTGTCGGGAGTATTGTAGGAGCACTTCTCTTTATCGCCACAAAGTTCACACAACTGTGGATATTTTTTTTCTGAAAACATCAAGAACAAATGAATTTTATTTCAATCAAAAGAAACCATTTTATGGCCATGTGAAAAAATGGTAATCAATATTCTTCTAATGTCCTGCATCTGAGCGCAGGCTCAGTTTGGGAGCTTTGCCGGTCTGCTTGCCGGTTTGGGTACTAGACTGGTCAGAAAATGAATCAAAAGAGCCAGGCCCC
>JAPYYZ010000629.1:0-21684 GCA_030522705.1 Eretmocerus eremicus
ATCTTATATCGATGACGAGTCAATGATTCATTTTCATCTTGCAGGTGCATGATCCCTCATCAATATCATTATATAATATGTAATTTAATATTATCTAATCCAATATTATATAATTTAATAATATATAATTTGATATTATATCACTTGATATTATTGAATGGAGGTTGTGCTTCGTGAGCAAGTCTGTCTCAAAAAGCATTTGGAGTCTAATTTTTTGTAGTTTCTTGACTTTAAATTGTTATTCTATTCGATAACAAATATTCCGAAATTATACAGTCGGGACTACTTATACGCGGGAGATACGTTCCAGAGAGGCTCCGCGTATAACGAATGGACTTTGGAGGATACGTACCAGCAACCGGCCAGACCGCGTGTACCGAAACACTGTGTATATAGAAACAAGGGTATTTGGTTCCGGTAAAGAGCATTGACACCGCGTATAAAAAATTACAGTGGAATTTTTGGTAGGACTCCCGAATCCAATCAGAAGAATAAAAAGTTTTGTTGTGTTATTCCTCATTCATTAGCTTTTCTAAAGTATATCAATCTTCCTCTGCAAACAAGTAACATCTTAAATCTTCCAATCAAGGAGATCAACGAATTACTCATTCAAATAAATAAATACCTTGAATTTCTTGGCTAACGAATGAATTTTTTCTCCTTGCTTGTACAGATCGAGAATTTTGATTTTATCTGCTATAGTCATCACACTTCGGTCTTTCTTTTTCTTCGGCGAAGATTTCTTGCTGGTCGGAGCCATATCCAATTCTCAGTAATATTTGTATAAGAATAAATCAAGTACAAAATAAAAGGTTCTGTATAAAATTTACTGAAAAAAATACTCATAGAGGTTATAACCTCTATGAATTGTATAAACAATGCATCGTATAAACGGAGTGAATGCAAGCCTACGTCCATTCTCATAAAATCACTATATAGTTCCTAAGTACGTAGTGTAAATGCTCTCCACCGTGTATACGTGTTTCGAGAACCGCGTAAAACGAGAAATGGGCTCAATACACAAACCGCGTATAAGCCTAAATCGCGTATGCTGAAACCGCGTATATTACAATTTACTACAATCCATCTTTGTCTTCGTCATTTTCATCTAATATGATCCGAGGAAACACTCCAATTGGTACAGAATTGGAACAGGTTACAAAACACCAATTACTAACTTTTCAGCCATTGATAGGATATTCTGAACGAATTCAGTTATCTTTGAATTCGAATCATTTTCGACCTTTTCATTGATTTGTGTTTCGTTATATTCATTCAACGTTACTTCCAACTTTGGCACGTGAAATTCCACGTGCGACGGCGAGTGTAATGACAGCTGTGATTCCACGTGCGCCACACGTGGAATTACACGTGCAATTTCAGGTAACGAAAAGTTCCATAATGCCACTCGAAATAACAGCTGTAAATACACGTGAAATTTCACGTGGAATTTCACGTGGAATTTTACGTGAAATTCCACGTGCGGCTTTTCAGTAGGGAAAGCGTAAGCGCAAGCTGGTGACTCCGCAAATCCCCACGGAACTGCTTTGCAAGCGGTCTAGGCGAGTAAAAGGCTTAGGAACAGATGCTGGCTCTCCTGTATCTAAGATAAGTTTCATAGGTCACGCAGTTTGAGCTGCGAGAGTATTTTATGGAGACGGCGCAACCCGCAACAGCATCTGCGAGCCGACGAACCTCACTGACTATCTCAGAACCAAGATAGATAGACAGGTCTTAATCCACCTCCCGGAAGAATAATATGTAACAACGATTTGATACTGATGCGGATATAGTCTTTGCACAACCACAGCTCTGAAACTTGTCCAGTTTCGTCGAGGCACTTCAACATACAAGAAAAAGAATCGACCAAATTGTGAGATTTGCTCATATCTCTCTTTGCGCAAAAGATGTATTTCACACGAGAATTGGACAGTTATTGTAGTCACGTCCGTTGTTCTTCCGATGCATCAAGGTATACCAATGTGCAATAGTCCAAATGTGGTTGGACTAGAGTCTCGACTAGCCAACCTGGAGGTTCGCGGTGGTACACGCCCTGATGAACTGCAGAACCCACAGGGCTTTTCGAAGCTTTGGCGAAACTTGTTCAATTCGCAGCTCCTAAGTGAGTTCATTGTCCAGTGTAACACCGAGGTTCATGACAAAATCGCTGTACGATATAACCACTCCATCCTGAATTTCAACACCCGATTCACTCAGCTTCCTCAGATCCGAAACGTTTCTTTCGGAACTGAAGGAAGTTGCTTTGGTCTTTCCAGTATTGGGACGCAGGCCGGAGTCACTCGCTCGCCCGAAAACCCGGCGTGCAGCGCACCCTAGCCGAGCGATGCCCTCCTTGATATTACTCTCTCTAGCGGGGAGGTGAATCTGGAGGTCATCCGGCTGGAGTATGTGGTTGATATCATGTCCGCAAAGCAAGTCTAGTGGGTGTAGAACGTACAGGTGTAAACGAGAGTGGCCCGAGAAAGTACCCCGGTGAAACTACCACATGAGCCAATCCGAATTTCCAATACTTTCTGATGTGAGAATTCGGGACCGACTCCGTGAATATGATTTGATCCACAGGAGCGCCGATCTCGAGAATCCCGGATGTCTAAGTTTCGACAGCAGTTTAGGTATCGAAATGGTGTCAAATGCGTGCTAAAATCTGATAGCGATACTGGGATGGTTCTCATTGTCACGTGCTATCCGTACGTCTACTGTAAGTTTTAGTGAGGCTACGGCCTCCCCTAAATAATGGTATATTCGACAATCTCATGGGGGATGGCAGTTCCAGAAATCAGAATCATGGATACTCTGAATCACGAACTCTATATTTCGAATTTCGATCGAATTTTGAATGGAATCAGTGGATGAGCTATTTGAATAGTCGCACGCGCATCTTTATCAGATCCCGGCCATTGCGCAGCCTCAGATACAGTGACAAACTGACGAACAAGTAACAGTCTCCCGAGTCGGTCTCGATTCTCCCCAAAACGGCTGGATTCTCCAAGATCTAGTGATGATTCGCCGTAAATTCAATACTAATTTGCATCCAAGTGGCTAGGATCCCAAAACTCAGGTAGGATTTGCCGTAACTTTAGTTACGAATTGCGTCCAAACCAATGGTCACCCAACACTTCAGTCCCGAGAAGCCGCAATATACTATTGTGCAATTCGTACTCCTCGAATATTTTGCTTCCACTCGCTTGCGAATAGCTCCGCGATTTCGCATTCTGCTTTCATACCAATCTGATGACGATATCTTGCTCTATTAGACTCCTCCCCTTGCGAATGTATGGAATACAATCATATTAATGATCACTTGTTCTGAATGCAGAATAATTAATGTGGATTGGGATCTATCATCAAGAACATCATCCAATAAGGATTTCTATTACGTCGAAAAAACAAATAGCATGTTGCCCATAACACCGGCACACGAAAAAAGGGAATCTCTTAGTTTTACGTCTCGGCACCTGCTCTTTAGAGCTTTATCCAGACGGGACCCATGTGCGTGGGGTTGAGTTACGCTCAACCAGCGCGTCACCAACTGCCAACTACCGATTTCACCTCGGTGAGGGGGACCTACAGTTTAAGGTGGGTTCCGAACCACCGGAACCGACGTAGGAAATACATGAGAAAAATCTCAGTGGTGCCGGCCGGGACTCGAACCCCGGCCTTCCGCGTGGGAGACCAGGACCTTATCCACTAGGCCACGGCGGCCTCAAGGGGCACACGAAAAAAAGAAAGTACTTGTACTTTTGACCAGACCCACCTTACTGTATGTAATTTGGCCCGTTGAAACCGAATTCGAGGTCGGTTTCGCCCGCCGATCTCTTGTTTTTTCCGGCAAACGGCGAAAATAGCTGAAAATTCTGAAAATACTGGAAATTGCATGGGCCCTTTGATCCATCAATATTCTCTCTCCATATTCCAGGCTAGGAATCTTCACGCAGGTGTTTTTGGGGTCGCTCATCACGGATCCGAAGTCAGAATTGCGACTTCCCCAAATCCAAGATGGCAGATCCAAGATGGCGGACCAAGAGTTCCCAGGAACTGCTCATTTCGGCTCGTAAGACTTTTACGTAAGACCTTTCGAGGTTTTTTGGGGTCATTGATCACGGATAAGGAGTGAGAACTCCGATTCTCCCGAATCCAAGATGGCGAATCCGAAACGGTGCATCCCAGATGGCGGATCCAAGATGGCGAACCAGAATTTGGCAGGAACTGCTAATTTTCGCTCATAAGACTCATCTCGGGGGTTTTGGGGGTCGCTGATCACGAGTTCGGAGTCGGAATTGCGATTCTCCCAAATCCAAGATGGCGGACCAAGAGTTCCCAGGAACTGCTCATTTTGGTTCGTAGGACTTTTCTCAGGGGATTTGAGGGTCTTTCATCACGAATATGAAGTCAGAACTCTAATCTTCTCGAATGTGGGATGGCGAATCCAAGATGGATGCTCCAAGATGGCGGATCCAGGATAGCGGATTCAAGATGGCAAACCGAAATTTTGCAAGAACTGCTCATTCTCGCTCATAAGACTCATCTCGGGGGCTCTGAGGGTCGCTGATCACGGGCATTGGGGCGGAATTCATCAAACTTGGGCTGATGCAACAATTCGTCAGAGCCCTGAATGAAGATGGTGGATGTTTTGAGTATTTAGGAATTAAATCCCCCGCTATCAGTGATGCAAACTTAATAGAAGGTATTTTCGATGGTCCGCGAATTTGTACGCTTTTACAAGATGTGAACTTTATTTTGCAAATGGATCGCGAAGAGAAAGCGGCTTGGCTGAGCTTCGAAAAAGTTTCTCAGAATTCCCTGGGAAATGAGAAAAGTCCCGAATACCAAAGGTTAAGAGAAGATTGGTTCGGGAATCTCAGGAATTGAGCTTGCTTGATGAGTCTGAAGGTGCATTTCCTGGACTCATATCTTGACTACTTCCCCAATAATCTTGGAGACTACAGCGAAGGACAAGGAGAATGATTTCACCAGGACATGAGTCATATGGAACAAGGGTACGAGGGGAGGTGAGATATCAATATGATGGCGTATTTCTGTTGGACGTTGAAGAGAGAAACGAGCCAGACCAGAAAGAAAAGGAGGAGAAACCTGCTTCGTAGGTCATTTGAAGATATGAGAGTTCGTTACGTGAGGAAAGGGGAATGAGAGAACAACGATTCGACTGCCGGTAGAGCGTTCAATCGCGATCTCCGCTGGAACCTATCGGTAAAACAGCTAGACTCCATATCCGTAACGAACGACCCCAAAAACCCTCGAAAAAGGTCTTACGAGCGGAAATGAGCAGTTTCTGGGAACTCCTGGTCAGCGATCTTGGATCTGCCATCTTCGATTTGAGGAAATCGCGATTCCGACTTCAAATTCGTGATCAGCGGCCCTCAAAATCCCGAGATGAGTCTAATGAGCGAAAATCAGCAGTTCTTGCGAAATTTCAGTTCGCCTTCTTGGATCCGCTGTCTTGGATCCGCCATCTAGGACCCATCATCTTGAATCCGCCATCCCACATTCGGGGAGTTTGAAGTTCTGACTTAATATTCGTGATGAAAGACCCTCAAATCCCCCGAGGAAAGTCTTACGAGCCAGAATGAGCAGTTCCTGGGAACTCCTGGTCCGCCATCTTGGATCAGCCATCTTGGATTTGGGGAAATCGCACTTCCGACTCCGAACTCGTAATCAGTGACCCTCAAAACCCCCGAGATGAGTCTCATGAGCGGAAATTAGCAGTTCTTGTAAAATTCTGGTTCGCCTTCTTGGATCCGCCATCTTGGACCCACCGTTCCGGATTCACCATCCTGGATTCGAGGAAATTGGAGTTTTCACTCCATAATTGTGATCAACGACCCCAAAAACCCCCGAGGAAAGTCTTACGAGCCGAAATGAGCAGTTCCTGGAAACTTTTGGTCCGCTATCTTGGATCTGCCATCTTGGATTTGGGAAAGTCGCAATTCTGACTGCGGATTCGTGATCAGCGACCCCAAGAACTCCTGCGTGGAGATTTCTAGCCTGGAATATGATAAAAAAATATGAATGGATCAAAGGGCTCATGCAATTCCCAGTATTTTCATAATTTCCAACTATTTCCTCCGTTTCCCGGGAAAACAAGAGGTCGGCGGGCGGAATTGACCTCAAATTCGGTTCCAGCGGGCCAAAACACATATAGTGAGGTGGGTCTGGTCGAAAGTGCAAGTACTCTTTTCTTCGTGTGCCGGTGCCGTCTGGATAAAGCTCTGAAGAGCAGGTGCCGAGACGTAAAACGAAGAGATTAAGTTACCTTTCTTTTTGTGTGCCGGCGAGGCTGCCGTGGCCTAGTGGATAAGGTCCTCGCCTCCTACGCGGAAGGCCAGGGTTCGAATCCCGACCGGCACCACTGAGATTTTTCTCATGTATTTTCTACGCCGGTTCCGGTGGTTCGGAACCCACCTTCAACTGTAGGTCCTCCTCACCGAGGTGAAATCGGTAGTTGGCAGTTGGTGACGCGCTGGTTGAGCGTAACTCAACCCCACGCACATGGGTGCCGTCTGGATAGAGCTCGAAAGAGAAGGTGCCGAGACGTAAAAATAAGCGATTACGTTTCTCGTGTGCCGGTGTAATGTATGAAAGTGGTAAATAATAATCATCCTTCATCAAGCTGTCTTAAAATGTTCATCAATTGCGAGAGTTGATTCTGAATCCTCGCGTCCGTAAGCTACGCGATGAAAGAATAGTATATTTCGATACAAGGGAGACAAAGTTGGATGTCGCATTCCGAGTGATTTTTTCCAACCCGAGCCGAAGGCGAGGGTCAGAATCATCACGAGGTTGCGAAATCCAACATTTGCGGCCGTGTATCGAGAGATATTTTTCGACACTTCGTGCGTAAAAGTGCACCTTACACACGGACTTGTGACTTTCACTCCCGAATTGTCGAAAAGTATCTTTCGATACACGGCCGCAAATGTTGGATTTCGCAACCTCGTGATGATTTCAACACTCGCCTCCGGCTCGGGTTGGAAAAAATCACTCGGAGTGCGAAATCCAACTTTGACTCCCTTGTATCGAAATATACTATTTCGACAATTCGTGAGTGAAAGTCACAAGTCCGTGTGTGAAGTGCACTTTTACGCACGAAGTGTCGAAAAGAATATATCCCACATGTTTCACGATCAAGTCTTCAAACCATCCTCAGCTCTGTCTCATCGAATTGATCGGACTAATCATCCCTCCCTTAAAAATTTCGATCGCAAATGATGTAAGAAGATGGTACGTACTCATGGTGGAATCCTGAGAGAATAAGGCCTAGCAGACTTTGTCACAACTATACACAATTTAGGAAATCGCGTGCGTAAGCGACGCGATGGGAAAAATATTTATTCCCTATCATGCACATACTCTTACTACATATTACAAATCAATATGTATTGCAACACGTACTGAGTTCTCAAGCTCACAAATCCTGCTGAGTCATGCATATTCGTTCATCTTGATGACATATGATACTTGAAATCGGTCAAGATTTTGACATAGGTCGAAGTGAAACTGTGCTAAATACCCACGTAAAAATGGAAACATGTAATTCTGATGAGGCACAGGTAGTTCAAACCCCGATGATTTGGCGTTCGAGATCCTCCCCTAATAGCATCGCGCATATATGATGAATTCAATAGTCTTCGGGATGGGGAGTATTTTCTATAACAGCTTCACAAACCGTCGCAATTGAGGGATACCCTCGAAAACGGAAAGTTGAGATTCGTTCATATGGAACCTCAAGCGTCAAGAAACTGGATCTTAGCAGAAGAATTCCGAAAAGTAATCTGATTGAGGAGATTGCATGGAATTTTCCTAGAAACTCATTCGTCGTAATTGTAACGCACAAAGTATTCTATCCATACTCAAAATGGAAAATCTGCAAGAGAGAGCCACTTTCTCATCCCTCGCTGGACTGTCGGCCGATCGATATGCCTTTCACTCATCCCAAAACTCGATCTTCAAACCCTCTTATACACCTTTCAAGAAACATGATTTATACAGATACAATGCACTCTGGATGAATTTCCTGTTTCGACACCTCTTTTCCCTGCATCCATCTACTGCTGCCTTTCACCATAACCGAGGTGCGATATCAATCGGCACCCACTATTCACCGACACGGGATGTCAGTCTGTAGAGGCTTGGGAGATCGGGGGCACCCGCAGTCTCCGGGCGAAGCTCTGACAGTTTGTATCCTATACGTGTTGTCAACAAAAATCTCAAATTGGGATATTTCCGGAGTTGGTTCATGTCGAAAAATCGTTGGTCCCGGCCTGAAATGAGAGAAAAGTTTCTGAAACAGCAACAATGTCATAGTCGCGAGAGGATACATGGAGTTCTAGGGTGTTGAAGTTAGCACTGAGCCGATTGATATTGATATGAGCAGCGATGACGTGAGGCCAATCAGAATCACGGTGAGAGCCCGCGGTAAGCGACAGACTATCCTCTGGTCATTGAGGTCCATCACGTTCCATGGCACGATTGGCTAGAACAGGGTTGAGTTTGGAACGATCCTTCAATTTCAAAATAGGGATGGCTGCAATACCGGGTGCAGGGCGCATGACAACTGCCATATCACGACGTACTGGTTGGAGATAGCCAAGAGCCTTAGCTTCAGCCACTGCTGCGCGCCAGATTTTATAAACATCGGCGGGAGAAACGGGGGAAACGAAGATTTGATTAGTATCTCCTATACCGAAGACTGACTGAACAGTTTTGTTCTCAAGTTTGAATGCTTTAGAATCTACAAAATCTCTTATCATCGGAGAACAAAATTGGGGAACAATGCTCAGATATTCCCGACGAAGAGTGTTAGGCTCAGGCAACATTGCCGGACGAGCTCGAGGTACAGGTACATTCCAACGGCGCACAGACAGAATAGCACCAACAGAGTCGGCACACTTCATCTTAGAAAGGATTTCCAACACTTTATCACGATCTGCAATCTGAATGCCTGCAAAGATTCCTGAGAAACGTATCTTGCATGTATCAACCTGCACACGTGCGGCAGTCATATCAGCGCGAGGGTCGAGATGGCCTGGGTTTGCTCGCATTGGGTTTTTGCAACATCGGAAAACTTATGTTCATTTCAGAGAAATGCAATTGAAGACTACTGTGAGATGGAGCAAATGCAGTACTAAATTCACAAGAGTAATCGGGGATTGAATTATCATCAAGAAGTTCATTGAATAGAGCCTCGAAATTCTGTATCTTAAACGGGACGGTAGGGCTAGAGGATGTACACGCGATTTTGGTGCGAGAATCAGCTGAGCTGGGAGGTGAGGGAGCAGAACGCTTACGTGTCTCGTGGCGCGGTGACAGACAGACAGACAGACAGTCACACAAACAGAGGATGTGGATTCCGGGACCTTGGGGTTAGGGACCCGGATCCCCGGGTCTCTTCCCTCAGGGTCAAGTATTCTCCATGCTACCGAATGCGTCCACAGGTTGCGGATAGTGGAGCACGACAACTTGGTGTATTGCTGAAGGAAAGGAATAAGCAATCACAGACAAAGAGCCTTACATTTCACACCAAAAGCACTTCACTGACACAAGAGCAGAACTTCCACTCTCTCGTCGGGATGGCGGTCGGCGGGCTCGGGGGTCCCAAGTTGCACTCCCAGAGTTCGTAAGACGCCACGCGGCGGCCCTGTTCGCTCAGGGTTGCCACGCAAGGAGTCAAGTCACAATCAAATAGTTGGAGCGACGGCCTGAATCGACTCGGGCATTTCCTCACTGAGTGATCATACGGGCAGCCCCCCGGAGGTTAAACGAGATAACTTCAAGGGGGCAGCGACCGGCCGGATCGGGAAGCGCTATCGCAGAGCCGTCGAGGCGCGGTGGCTGTCGAGGCCCGGAAAGGACGGGAGCAAGGCCTACACTCACTACACATACACATATACTTTACACAACCCCTAAGCCGGAGGGTGGGGGGACGTGCCCTCTAGACCGGCTACCTTGGCACCTGGGGGTATGGATGCGTCGCAATATTCAGCCTCGCTACAGCATGCGGGGACCATCGGCTGCGAAGGACCATTATTTCCCTAGCTGCTCGTGGGACCGAGAATGGATCTCTTGAACAATTATAACAAGAAGGACATGTATGATGTCGAGAACGAGGAGGGCGTGAACAGCGCAAAAGACGTAGCTGGAACTTCCAGCTCATCTGAGAGGGTCATTAGCACTCCGCAAGAGAACGATAGCGGTGTCGCAAACGTCTATACAGAAAGGGAACGCATCGAGGAAATGGATGCAAGGGGAGCAACCATCCTAGGGCTAGGAGCCAACCACCAACGGGACGCAAACAAAGTCGCGGCCCCGGCTCACAACGTTCACAAGGCGATCAAAAAGAGCGTTGCAGATGCGGTTTTAGAGCTAAGGCGTTTGCAGATTCTCCAGGACTCAGTCCGGAAACAGGTGTCAAAATTCGGCGCAATGCTCGAGAACTGGCTTGGAACGATGCGAGAACAGTGCAAAAAATCGACCACTACAGCAAGCGCCCAAGGGGCACCTCCCATGGGAAGGCGGGAAGTACTCTCCCCGCAAGGAACTTCCACGCCCGGGGAGGAGAGGGAAAGAATCCCCGGGATCACGATAGCTGATTCTGGAGGAGATAGGAGGCCCATCTTTCGGAATCCGCCCGTCATGCCACGCTCCACTACGAGCGAAACAACCCAGACTGACGATGCTGAGCAAAGGTGGAAGACTCAGCGAAAGAGAGGCAGGGCAAAGAAGGCGGGGAAGCTCCTCCCAAAAATGAGGCCTACGAGCAGAGTATGTCCAGATAGACGCCTCAGTCACTTTCCCGGATGCGATGAGACGTCTTGAGGAGCACGTCAGCAAAGACGAAATTGGCACCAAGATCAGCAAGATCCGGCAGACCGAGGCGGGAGAGATCCCGATCGGATTACAGAAAGGAGCAAAACTGGGAGAGGTCGAAGCTGCCGTCACAGCCTCACCTGGAGACGAAGTTGCAGTACGAGCTCTGCAACGGTCTGTCACCCTCGATGTCCGTGACATCGACTTCGACACGACAGCAAAGGAGGTTGCTGGAGCCTCCTCTACTGCCCTTGCAGCTACCAACCCAGATGGAGAGGTGGCGGTCAAAGCTCTGAGACCTGCATTCAAGGGCACCCAGGTTGCAGTGGTAACCTTGTCCAGAGCGGCGGCGCAAACCATCCTGAAGGATGACAAGATCAGGATTGGCTGGGTGAATGCTAGGGATCGTGGAAGAAAAACGGTCCTAAGGTGCTACAGCTGCTCCAAATATGGGCACATTGCCGCTGACTGTAAGGAGGCACAGTCGTCTGAGCTCTATTTCAAATGCGGGGAAGACAAACACCTAGCGACAGCATGCACTAAAGCGTCTAGGCGTGTGCAGTGCCAGGAGCTTGGCGTCAAAGCCGAGCACGTATCTGGAGCGGCCAGCTGCGTGGCCTACCGACGAGCGGCTGGCAAGGAGAAGGCAACACGCAGGGAAGCTAGGCGAGAAAATGGCCAAACTTCTACAAGCTAGTTTGAGGAGGAGCGTGCCAGCATACCACCCCCTGAGAGCCGAGGTGTCAAAGACAAGAGCTGAGACTCTGATCTCTCAGGACCTAGCCCCCTCCCGAAATTCAACTGCGCAACCCGGGACACAGATGGGACCGCAATCGTCCAGATATCCAACACAGCGATCCCCGAGACTGCAGCTCCGGAGAGCGGACCGGGCTACGAAAAGAGGGTGGTCGTCCGTGGCATAGCAGTATACAGCTGCTACTTCCCTCCCAGCGGAAGCATGGAGAAGTTCACGCGGGAACCCGATGCCCTGGAGGAGAGTGCAAGACGCAGTCCCGAGCCAATGGTTGTGGCCGGGGACTCCAACTTCAAGTCACCATCCTGGAGTGGGGGTCCTTGTGACGCGAGAGGCACAGTACTCAGCGCCCTCATGGCTGCCCTCGGGCAGGTCTCATTCAACGAGACGGGACAAAAGACCTCCCTCTGCGGAGACTATTCGTCAGTGCTCGATCTGACTTTCATCAGTCATGCGCTGATGAGACGCCTTTCCGGGTGGGAGGTCCTTGACACGGAGACGATGAGAGACCACCGCCACATCCAGTTTAGGATCGACGGAGGACGCAGGACACCCCAAGCACCGCCCCTCGCCGATTAGCAGATCAAGAAACTTGATGAAGGAAATCCCTGCGAAGTGGTTCCCCTGTCACCAGACATCATGGCAGCGGGCTCGAGCCCAGAAAAGTAGGTAGCTACCGTGACAGATCTGATCACATCGGCCCGCGATGCAGCCATGCCTCGGAGGGAGCACCCGCCTAGAGGACGTAAGGAACAATGTTGGTGGACACTTGGAATTAGAGATCTCCGGGGAATCTCAAACGCGAAGCGCAGGCGCGCCCAGCGATCCCGGAAGAAAAGACGTTGTTCAGCATTGTCAGACCAGGATGCTCACAAGGAAGCGAGGAAAGCTCTTCGAGATGCTTCTTGTCAGAGCAAGAAGAGATGCTGGCAGGAGCTCTGTAATCTCGTGAACGGAGACCCATGAGGAAGACCGTAATTGCATCGTCATGAAGAAGCTGCGCTCGCAAGAAGGCAGCTCAGCTCCTAACGACGAAGACTCGCTACTCAGCATTGTCCGGACGTTTTTCCACAGTGGGGAACCCAGAACGCTGTTTCCGGACCCAGTCGCAAAAGACATCCCTGCATTCGACCAGGCCGAACTGCGCTTTGCTGCTAAGCGGCTGGCAAATGGCAAGTCCGCGGGTCTGGACGGTATCCCCAACGAGGTGTTGGAGCTGACGATCGAGGTGATGCCGGAGATGATTCTTGCTCTTTTCAATGAGTGCCTGCAGGCTGGGGCTTTTCCGGCTCCATGGAAGCGGCCGAAACTTGTTCTCGTCACAAAGGGCGAGGAGGGCGACCCGATGATTGCGTCATCACACAGACCACTGGGCATGCTTGGCTACCTCGGGGAACTCTACGAGCGAATGGTTCTCAACAGACTCGAAGCCGCTTACGAAGAAACAGGGGGGATGGCGCCAATGCAATTCCGCTTCCGGGAGGGCCTCAGCACGTCTCACGCAGTAAAAGTCGTACAGAACGCGATCGAGAAAGCAGCAAATATGCAGTCATACCCGGGCGACTTCTGCGCCGTCATACTGCTAGACGTAAAGAACGCGTTTAACTCTGCCAGCTGGAACGTATGTATGAAGCGCTCAGCGGTCTAGTACCGGGATACCTCTTAGCCGTTGTCAGCGATTACTCTCGCGACGGGGAAGTGGTTTTCGACACCGACAGAGGGAGGCGAGAGATCGAGCTGTGAACCGGTGTAGCCCAAGGATCGGTATCGGGACCCTTCGACTGGAACGCCCAGTACGACGGAGTCCTGAACCTCGACCTTCCTGGGGACGCGACACTCATCGGCTTCGCGGATGACATCGCCCTAGTCGTCGTCGCTGCCAACTCAACGGCGCTTCGATCTACGGCGAGCGAGTCGCTGAGACTGGTCCGGGCGGCAATGGCCCACAGATTATTGAAACTGGCCATCCCGGAATGCGAAGCAATTGTAGCCATCAGGAGAAGGATCTACGAGACTCCAACGTTCCCTCATAGACAGGCAGGACATCCCGACTAAGAACGCGATTGAATACCTCGGTGTATCGCTGGACGACGCCAGGACGGACAAGAGACACGTCCCAGATGCTGCGCTCGGAGCAGAGAAGACAGGCGCCGCCCTATAGCGGTTGATGCCGAACATTGGCGGCCCGCGACCCCAACGGAGAGAGCTCCTCAACACCGTCAGCCTCTCCATACTGCTCTACGGAGCATTCGTTTGGGGTCGGGTCGCACGAGTTTCGGTTATTGACAAACACATGGGCCCAGTCCGAAGGAGGGCGGCGCTGCGCGCAATCAGCGCATCCTGCACAGTCTCGAGGGACGCAGCTTGCGTCTTAGTAAGAATACCTCCCGTCCGTCTGCTCGTCTGCGAGCGAGTGAGACTTTGGTCAAGCAGGAAAGAGCTGCCCAAACTGGGAAGTGGGCTCACTCCGGCCCACAAAGCTGCGCTCAGGGTACGGGAGAGAGTCAAGACGCTCATGGAATAGCAAACCGAACGGGACCTGCCCAACAGACAGGAGCAATGACGCATGGGCTCATTCCCGGAATAGCCGATTGGGGCGACCGGGCACACGGAGAGCTCGACATTCGGGTCACGCAAGCCCTGACAAACCCCGTGTGCTTTGGGGTGTACCTCACAAGGTTCAAGAGGCGTGAGACCCCAGAATGCGGAATGTGTGGCTATGACTGGGACGACACAGAGCATGCGATCTTCGCGTGCAATGATACGAGCGCAGAACGCAGCAACTTAGAGAGAGCAGCCGGGGTTTCCCTCACACCGGAGAACTCGGTCAGCACCATGCTCCAGAACCAAGAATCATGGAACGACATTGCGAGCTACATCAAGCTCACAATGACTCGCAAGGGGGAGAAGGAGAGAGACCTAAGGCGCCAAACCAACGCTTGACCGAACCCAAGAAAGACGCCAAGGAGAACGAAGTGAGAAGAGACAAACGACAGACAAAACGCCACGAAACAAGACGGGCAACCGAGAGAGCGCACTGATGCGCGGTACAAACTATCCGGCGGGAAGTCGTGATAAATAGTAGTGGCTCGCCGGAATGATGATACGGAGAGGAGATTTTCTAGTCGGTAAACATTAAGACCCGGGAGTCCAACATCCCCGAATGGCCGGCCATCCGGCAATGTATAACAGCGTTTTTCACCTCTCTATGATGAAAAAGTAAGAGAAAAGAAAAAAGAGAATGTGGATTAGTGGAGGAGTTCACTCCGTCGTCTCAGCGATGATATCAGAGACATCAGTACTAAGGACAAACATCCTACTTTCCTCGTTCTTTGGTGTCGTTGATCAGTTGACCATGCCCGTATCCCCGCGAGCGTCTTTCCACGAGATCTAAGTCCCGTTCAGTTGCAAATCTGATACTCGTACTCCAAATACACTCAGGGAACGTATCTTCTAGCACCATCACTGTTCAAAATTATGAGCCCGAGAAACAAATCACTGGAGCAGTCTTCAGTATAATAGACATGTGTTCTACTTTTGACTAATAGTAATCCATCCAAACATCCAATCCATTAGAACACTCCATGACGCAGAATACTGGAATAGATAAGCCAATTACACTTAATGAGGACTGATCTGTTCAGGCCTGTGAGCAGCATCAGCTATTGCATTGATCAGAATCTGAGATGGACATTTGATATTCTCGGCACGACGTGCGAAACCCAAATACCACAGTGCACTTGCTACCTCTGCACACGTTCCAAGCGTGCGTGCGCCAGACATACAAGTGCAATGATAACCTCGAATTAAGGTTACCTCTGCACCTTCCATCCCCTCATCAACTTTGTGATCATCATTTGGAAGATACGCCATCCACAACTGATATCTTGTTGTATTACAAAACCGTGGGTATAATCGTATTCTGAGCGATCCCGGCCGAGGCAGCCTATCTTGATCTCTCAGCATCTCAAGTTGCAGTGATTTTTATTTATCTCTCTGTAACTCATCCTCAATGTAGGTTAGAGCAAGCTTTACTTGATAAACACCGAATCGAGATTCCTTAGGGAGTTTACTGTTAGTGCAGGGAATCCGCTAACTCATGAGCATCCAACCGAGTCCATCGCTGGGCATCCCTAGTAGCGAGATTCTCAGTTTTGACTCAGGCTTGTACGGCATTTCGTTTAGTTGCCTTCTCTAACATCCTCCGTGACAGTTGCGCATCTGCCCCTCCCATCTAAATTGGTGGGTGATATCTGTTGATTAAAGCACCTGCTATACGCTGAAAATCGCCCGAGTTCGGGAGATGTTGGATCTGCATGTCATGCTTCAAGAACGGAAAAATTGACTCCACGTGACCAATTCTTGCTTC
Source organism: Eretmocerus eremicus (assembly GCA_030522705.1). Classification (NCBI taxonomy): domain Eukaryota; kingdom Metazoa; phylum Arthropoda; class Insecta; order Hymenoptera; family Aphelinidae; genus Eretmocerus; species Eretmocerus eremicus. The sequence continues at coordinate 15,969 of JAPYYZ010000629.1, forward strand.
CACTACTCATCGCATACTTGTGACCTCGCGTGTCTCATTTGCATCCTCTGTCGGAAAATGAGGTTGCCGAGCTCGCAATAAAGCTGGCATCTCATGATTCAAACCTAATTCTTCAAGAACGAGGATCATGTCTCTGTAGCCTCTATCAACAATTACAATATCATCTTCACGGAACCATTGCCTGGTCACCCCTCCCTCATCTTCTAATTCATTTTGAAGTATTGCTGCATCATTATTACGTGGATCTGAAGGATATGGGTCGTGTACGTCCAAGATGAAACTATCGGGAGCAACAACCAGTTCTGGTTTCAAGAGGTGATGCCCTTTATGGCGGCACTGCAACTGTCGAAGTACTCGAAAATTGAGACTTTTGAAAATATGAGCGTATGTTTCATCCATGAAAACTATTGCTCTAAGAATGTCAGACTCTGTCTATGCGTGTTGCATAGATGGTTAGAAAATCCAGTCACATGTCGCTTTATGTAATGCTGTCTAGTTATAACTTCAGAGCCAATATTGGTCGGAACGAAACGCTGCATCAGAGACATTCCTACTGTGGCAATAGCTGGCTGGTAGCTTGTCGAGTACTGTAGTCGAATAAGACGACTTGAAACTCGTCTGGGAGTCCTTGGTGCATTTTCGATAGAAATGTGAGCAAAACAGTCCTATCAACATAACCATAACCCCCTTGTCGGGGAACCGGATCACAAAAAGATAACAAACCTCAAAAAGTGCCTCTGTCAAGAATCTTATGCACTGGGACTCATTCTCGGTGACATTATTCACATCATGGAACCTTTCTCGCTTCTGAGAACGAACGCGCATACCTTACATAAAGAATGTGAGATATGGTCCCATCTCAACGTAAGGTCGATTCACGGAACGTAAGCGATCGAATAAAGGGCGCAGAATGAATCCGTCGTTGTCAATATGAGCTCTGCAACATCTTACGTTTTCCGTCATGAATATTCTTCTTTGTATGAATACACTTACTTTGCATCCTATTGATGATCGATGGATATCATTCTTCGCATCACAAATGGAACAAGAACTAGCTCGGACTCGTGATAGAATTTCAAGTCTGAGACACATCGTACTTTGTTCCTTGTCAACAATTTCTTCCAAGACACTTTGATTACAGACAATGCAGATCTTTGTCGAAGGCGTGATATTCATAGGTCTTTCGAATCCCTCTCAGTGATTGATAGCAATGTTAGAGCATTCAAATCTCCATCAATTCGTGCCATGTTGAGCGGAAGGTACCGTTCGTTGCAGATGGAACAATTCGAACGATTCCTGAAAACCGTGCTTGAAAGCGGTATTCACTTATTCATGTGAAAGATTTCATTGACTAGAATAGAAGGTTGATTGAATTTCTCTCCAGGCGAGTGAACAGGTATCTTGAAAAATGGGCCGCTTACTCCGTAAACAACATATTAGGATGAAATCTGCAGGGAATTGATTCACAATCGGAACGATCCAATACTTAGCCGTCATATTGACCTGCGGCTCACAGTGGGACATTTTGGAAAGTGATGTTTCAAAATCTGATATCTCCAGAACGATTGGTCGCAGAGCATCAAACATTTTTTTGAATCAAAGCTCTGTTCAATGCGGATAGAACAAAGTCATGGAGAAAGTCTCAAATTTCTTCCCCCTCCCCCCATAGATGGTGAAATATCGTAACTTTTCGTCACGCTATGAATGATTCTGGGTTTTGCAAGTTCTCGATCAAATTTTGGTGGTCGTAGATAAGATCATTTTGAGTAATCATGATCGCTGAATCTAAATCAGAAGCGAAATTTTTCATACACAGCGGATGAAATCCGAAATTTGTACCCGTCCAGAATGAAGCAAATTTTTCTTTACTCTACATCCAATTTTAAATGTCTTGTGATACCTTAAGAAATGCATCCGGTCCTCGTAAATGATCGAATCAGTCATTCTTCCCTCCATTCCAAACATCAGTTATTTTGGGAATTTTTGAATGGTACATCTTCTGGCAGATTTCGGTATAGAAGGAGTCACATACTCGGAAACAGCCAAACTGATTCCAGAACTATCCTAGGGGGTCAGCAACATATATACATCTTCTCCCCATTCATATGAGAGGTGGAGCCGTGGTCGAGAGGTAAGACTCCTGCTCGCCACGTGAAAGATCCGGGTTCAAATCTCTCCACAAATCAAATTTCTTCCCCACCCATGGAATGATCCGTTAATCCAATATCCATTTAGATTATGTATTATAGTCTGACTTCGAGTTGCAGGAGATTATATGAGCTTGATGAGAGCTCATATATTTAAACTCCCAATACAATCAGGTCTGGGTGTTTTAAATGTCTGAGTGGGAGAATACTTGAAGTTTGATGTTAAACTTCGAGTAATCGAATTCGACAGTGATGAGCTTCCCTGAGTTTGGATTGACATAATCTCGACAAGTTTTTCTCGCATGTCATCAAGAAGCAAGATTGGAATTTCATTGCCCTATTTCGATTCGCGATGTGGTTATAAGTATTCGTGGACTCCACGATCGCATTTCTATAATTTCATACGTCGATTCGTGAATTCCATTACCATTCCCACTATAATTCATAGACACAATCATAAGCTTTACATATGAATCGATAGATCACAGTGTATTCAGTTTAGTCACATTGATTAATTGAGAATAATATGTCAGATATCTTTAGATCTGTACATGAATATTCAATGGACGGCAATCAATTTCTTCTCCGTTCTCCTCAATTAACGCGATCTTGAAGAACACAATAACAACATAGTGATAAGAACAGAAATCCCCAATGGGAACACAAAATACAATCATTGCAACAGCACAAGAACGATATAGATTCGAGCTTCATATAGTCCTATAACTGTCATTCTCATCCTCTCCTTCACTCTGGTTAGAAGATTCTCTAAAAATGGAGATAGCGATAATGAATTCATTGGAATGGAATCGTGTCAAATCAACTATAAATCCCCATCTCCGGTGATCCACGCTGATTAACGACCCACATAATTCGTCCAGATAATGTGGAGTGGAAATCTTCGTACTCCTTGTTATGATGAGTTTTAATGATCGATCATCCTACATCTCGTCTGAATGATATGGAGGGGCCGCAGAATGAACATTCCATGTTTTCACAGTAGTGTATCCACTCAAGATTCACTAAAACTCATCACATTTCCTCTCGATGGGTTGAGTATCGATGAAATTATAACTGAAGTCTCTTTCAATCACCGATAACATTTGTGAATCTTGGTTTGAGGCTTCATCCATCAGGAGAATTTGATGTATTGCAAAAATTGAGAGCGAATACTTCGTTTCTGCATCGCTCATTCTACCACTATGATACCTAAGCGTCAATGAAGATTCCGAGGACAACGTAATCAGGAAACGGTGCGTTGGAGAGATGTAAGAATATTATCATCGAATCTAAGAATGAGAAAAGCATGATTCATTATCATTCAATACAAAGGAGAAATCTTTGATAGTTTGGCAATGAGGGGAAATATCATCTCAGTATCATCTTCAATCAATTTTCCCTCTGAAAAGTGATCTATACTCGGAATAACGGGATTTCTATGCCGACAAAGTTGTGGGAGAAAGTCATGATATTTTTCGATATCGAGCAATACATACCCCGGACTTTTTCCTGGTTGGAAGCACCATGAATAGTTTTTCATATCAGAGGAAGCATCACGAGAAGCTTCCTATGATGCTTCTAACACGAAAAAAGTTCAGTGTACGTCTCGCTCAATATTAAAGGATGTCATGATCCTCTTCCATAACATCGTCGATTTGAAATCTTGTTCTCCCAAGTAGATAGAAACTGATTGTAGGTGGGTATCGAGGTGATCTTATTTCGAGTTAGAATTTCGCCAACCTCAAACTCAAAAAGCAACGATCTCGAATCAACAACATCAATTCGAGGCTGATTCCATATAAGATCAGACAGTGAAAATCCTCCGGGTTACGGATCCCTTTCGCCGTGTAATGTATGAATCTAGAGGCGAAATAAGAGAACGAGTATTTCTTTGTTCCCTCCAGCTTCGCATCCCTCCAGATTTATATGAGTTTTCCGATCCCGGTCTAAATCAAGCATCCTCGGGAAATCGTCGATCGAGAATCAGTGAAGTAGCAATAACTCAGTCGCTAATCCATGTATCCACGGAAATTCCAATACATAGCTTCGAGAGCGAAAATCTGCATCGAAACGCATCGGTATCTAGTGGGATCAGGCGTGGATATCTTCAAAATTCAATATTTTACACAAATCACAAAGAATTAGATATCTCAAGAACATATGAAAATGTTTGTCTGGAAATTCTTTTGAGAGCAGTTCAAACAAGGAGTAAAACAATGCATTCGGTCTAGATTGCGCTTAATGATGGTGAGGGGACCGAAAACAATTATCTCATCTTTGCACAATGGTGAATTCACCCAAAATTCACTCAAATTCATCATATTGTTCCTCGATAGGTCCTATGGAATGATGAGATTATAATCAACGTCCCTTCCAGTCACCGGTAATACGTGCGAAGCTCAGTTGGAGGCTTTGTCCGTTAGACATATCCAAAATATTCCGAAAATCGAAATAGTACATTACGATACAAGGGCGGTAAAGTTAGAATTCACATGACGAGTGACATTTTCCGGCCCGAGCCGAAGGCGAGGGTCGGAATTATCACGAGTATGCGAATTCCAACACTTCCGGCCGTGTATCGTATACTATTTTTTCACAATCCGACGCACGGAGTATGAAAAAAATATTATGTTATAGGTCGTATTGCGGAAATCGTTTTTCTCCGACGAGTGCTAGAATGGAGTTTCCAGCATGAATCTGGGAGAGGTTGCATTTGCGCAACAAGATGTATACGACATTTCATAGGGGATGAGCCCGCAGAAGCGTTTTTTCACGAACGAGACCGGGCGAGCAGGTGTGAAAAGACGCTTCAGAGCTTTTTCCCCTAGAAATACTTCATTCCTCCATCGCTCACGCCACTGACATGATACGTAAGCGTCAATGGAGTGTTTAAAGTCAGCCTAATAAAAAAGCAGTGCGTCGAAGTGATGTAGAGATATGATCATCGAGTAAGAGGATAGAAGAAACATTTCTTATGATTATACAATACAGAAGGGAAATCTCTGATAGTTTAGCGATGAAGAATGACATTCCTCGGTATCCACCTACGATTAATTTTCATCTACTTGAAGGAACGAGATTTCCATATCGACGATGTTAAGGGAGAGGGTCATGATATCCATCGATATTAAGCGAGACGTACACTGAATTTTCTTCTTGTTGGTAGCATCATAGGAAGCTTTTGATTGTGCTTCCTTTGATATGAAGAACTTTTCATGGTACTTCCAACCAGGAAGAAGTCCAGGGTATGTATTGCTTGATATCGGAAGATATTATGACCTTCTCCCACAACTTTGTCCGCATGAAAATCTCATTATCTCGAGTATTGATTGATTCTCAGAGGGAAAACTGATTGGAGATGATACCGAGATGACATTTTCCTTTATTGCCAAACTATCAAAGATTTCTCCTTTGAATGATAACACCGGCACACAAAAAAAAGTCCTTTTACTTTTGACCAGACCCACCTCACTGTATGTATTTTGGCCCGCTGGAACCGAATTCGAGGTCAGTTTGGTCCCAGCACATCGAGATTTTGATAAAACCTCAAAATACCATGACTTTACGAG
>JAPYYZ010000630.1:0-18948 GCA_030522705.1 Eretmocerus eremicus
CTCCAGCTGTCATATCCATTTTGAATCATGTCGATAACTCGTCTAGAACTGGAGTTGCTAACTTTTGACACAAAAAAAATGCAAATCTCCCACTGTGGGACGCTTGTCCCGAAATTCAAACAAGAATCCTCGGTCATTAGCTCAACTTATTCTGGAATTGCCATGGCCCCATGAAAGTTCCAGGGTCGGTTCGAATTTACTTGAAAATATATTGGACCATGTAAGTCATTCCATATAACACTCACAACCAGTTGTATCTTTCCCTCGATGGTCGATAGTTCGTGTACTGTCAAGACCTGTTGTGACTTTGTTTGAGCGATTGAACTCGGATTTCACCTGATATTTGATATTAGTATGGACGCTACGAGTAGATTTGCCTCTTCGGTCGTACGAATTTCAAGGAATGTATGAACTGTCTGACACAACATACCGCATTTTTAAGTACATTCTCGCTTTTGGATGTCTTCAAAGGAACGTGCTCTGTTAGAGCTATTCTAAGTGTAAGATTCCAAATTTGCACCGGACTTCTTTATAGTACATACATTGTGTAACAAGTGAGGAATAGTTGCCGATTGCGCGACCGAGGGCGAGGGATAATATGCACCCGCGGCTCGGACTGGTTCTCTTCCACTACCTAGTTGCATAATGTATTATTCATGATCTCGGAGAGTAGAGATTCATTGGAATCCCTTCGAAGCTGTGCAGGTCACTGAAATCAAGCAGTGAAGCTAAAGCATAATTATATACCATATCCATACAAAAAGTGAGCTTTGATTGACACACTTATCATACCTATGCGAATAATTAAATAGGAATACTGAGAAAACTCGTATAGTTACAGGCTGAGCAATCATGTCAAACGTCAAAATGAAGTCAAAAAACGGCCCAACAAATTGCAATCCGACACTCAGCACGTTGGCCTCCAGCAAACAGTCATTTTACATGATCAAGTCTTGAAGTATGACATGGAAAATCAACCTTTTGATGTTGATCCGGAGGAAATTATTCCAGTTTGTATTATTGTTTACAGATATTGTTCATTAGTAGAGGATGCTTTCAATTCCACTCTCTGGTTTGTTGAGTTGTCTTTAGGGTTGTGCATTTCTCTCACATACGTTTACGTAAGCAATTTTCTGTAGTTTGTTTTTGATTTATCGAGGATTTACGTTGATCTGCTCTTTCGACGAATTTAGTTGGCATACGGCGTGGAAGCCGAGCTGGTTAAGAGATATATGTGTGGAGTTGTGATGATTGGATTGAACATTGCAATATTCTGCGTCAATTGGGTAGGACAAGAAATAATCGATTACAGTGGAAAAGTCTTTGATTCAGCGTGAGTACCCTAAGAAGTTTAGTTCTATGAAGATTATTAAAATCTAATTGCTCAAAAATTCTAGTTGTTTCAGTAATTGGGAACTCATGTCTTTGCAAGACCGCAAAATGGTCATGATGATCATGCTTCGATCCTTGAAGCCGTTCGTCTTGACTGCTGGGAAAGTATTTCCAGTCTCGATGGAATCTTTCGGAAAAGTAATTATCACTCTTGTAGATGAAGTATGTGATAATAGAACAAATTTAATCCCCATAATCCATTGCTACGACATGGCCTCAAGGCCTATTCAAGCTTGTGGCAGCTCTATCTCTGATCTACCCCAATATCTCTTGACGTACTTCAGCTCAGTTTGGAGCTGAGTTCAAGACTTTCGAAATAAGCTGAGATGAGTTTGATTTCGATTAAGTAGAGCCAAGCTATTCTAGTTTTTGAAAAAAGGCATTTTTACGAAGTCGCGGGAGTGTGTACCCCTTAAGGCCCACCGTGACACACGTCTACAGTATATCTGGACACATCTTGAAGCTTATCTAACCTTTTAGAATGAGTTATGGTCCGTCCGATTCCGATCATTTGAATTTGAGTGATGACTATTTTACCCAAATGAGCAACATGATCCATTCTCACTAAAATTCTGTAATCGATGTTTTACACGTAAAATCGTGATTCCTTGACTCCCAGACGTCCAAACTCACCGTACCTTGGCTCTTTTTGCAGCCTCCTGTGATGAATTGAGTCCGATTGACACATCCTGAAACCGATGTGAGGAGACGGGGGTGGGCCATAATGGGTATACTCCACTTCTTTGGTAAATTGCTTGCTGCAATTCACATTCTGCAACTTTGAGAAGCATTTCAAAGACAAAGAAAAGACAGAAAGAAAGTGCTAAGGTGCATCAATATATGTTCAGCCAAATTTTTTGGCGTGACTTTGAGCGACCGAGTGAAAATAGATCAGTTTTAGAGAAAAGTTGGCAAATAGATTCAAAGCTAGCTAGCCAACGCAATAAGCTCTTTCCATCGGTCCAAATCACTTTGTACGTCATATTCCAACGTCACACATAGAAAAAAATGCACAGCCTGGATATAGCGCACCTAGGTCTAAAATCTTGGGAAGGGGTCTTCAAAGGTTGCCCGGGCCTTAAACGATACATCTGATTTATAGTAGAGAGATCGAAGCTCGTACATTGTAACTTGAAGCTTGCTCACTTGCATCAATTAACCCTCTAGCGCCCAGAAGGATTTTCAATTTTTCCAAAAGAGTTAGAATAAATAGGAAGCAAGAGTGCTAAATGACCCACTAACCACAGAGCCGATACGAGGTAGTTATCGAGAGTCTTTGGAGTTACTATGACGCTCCATAATCAGGGGGTGATGCCGCAACATTAAAAATCCGTTTGTGGCTATGGGTCCCGCAGGACCCACGAAGCCCTAGAGAGTTAAGAAGCAACTTTTTCATGCGATAGCAAATATTCGAAAAAGACGGAGAAAATCAGTATTTTCTCCATCAGTAAATGTTTTTAGTGAATGTATCGAGGATTTTTTCGTCTGTGATAGATAGTGTATCTTACAAGATCATAATGACCGACATCTTTTTCAGATAACGAAGACATCATTTTCGTATTTTACGGCTATTGCTTCAATGCGTTAAGAGCTACTCGACAATAAGGCAAACAATAGTATGAATATTTCATTATTATGAAATGTAATTTGGCGATGACCAGATATGTAGTTGATTTAATGTAATATTCACTCCATACAATTAGTTCGAGAATAAATGGTATCGGATACTCGATCAAGGTATCAAAGTTTTTACAGAAGTCTGGAATCCAATACGATGTTTAGTTAATTCGATTAAATATTCTACAAAGACAACGAAATTCTATACTCGATCCAAAAGAATCCAAAAATCACCGCGATCACTATGGTTTGATCAGAATCAGGGCCGGACTGGGGTACCAAATCGACCTGGGAGCTCAGGCCGACCCTTTCTGAAGAACAAAAAAGAGGTCTACGGTCATGTTATCGGCTTTGCCGTGGATTACGTTCGTCTTCAAGTGGAATGACTATTGGCTGCTCGTTCATTGCAACAATAATTTATTGTATCTCATTTTTGTAAGTTAGGCGTAAGAAATTGACCGAAACGTGCTGCTCAACCTGGGCAATGAATCAATAACATTTTCTGGTTCGATATTCATAAGTAAATCTTTCTTGGAACCCATATGAGCATGGATGCTTGCAATTTCTCATTACTCATGCTGCTTCTCAAACGCTTCTTGATGAATTTGAGCGAACTCAAAAATCTTCTACAAGCAGCCTGAGTGAAAGATTTAACCGATTGCAGTGATTCAGCAGTTCATAACAACGAACTATGCAGTCTCTCAATGATTCCCCATGGCATTTGCTCTCAATCTCGTATTCATCAATATCCGACAAGCTATTCTCGTCCTTGTCATCTTCCTCCACATTACTGCTGAATTTTTCTGAAGGAGATGGTCTAATAAGATTCCAGTCAAAAACTGGATTCTTCAACTCATTACTCAAGCTCTCAGGAATGACATTAGCTCCGAAAGCTTTGAGTTTCTTTGATAGATCTTCGAAAACAGGAAAATGTGATTCTCTAGTTCTTATCCCACTGGAATTTTTTCGATCCAACAAAGTGCTGCAAGAAGTTGATTTTGAGGTGAGTTGAGTCAACGTTCTAGCGTACTCACAGCCGTATCTAGGAGAACATTGAGAGCATTGATTCTATATAATTCGATTGGGTCAGAGCTAATGACACCATCAGTTCTTCCGCCGGGCAATAGCTCCTCCTTACTGGATCATTCTACTAGCAGCTCAATTTTTACTCGTGAATCGGAGTTCTGATATGTCATTTTGACACCGAAGCTCCCGTAAATAAAATCAACGCCCGAGCTTCAGCATCGCATTTTTTAATTATGCGTACCGCAATCTCTATCATAGAGCAACCGGATCGGAGCACGGCGCGGCACCGCGCTCTCGCGCGCGCGCCGTGTGCGAAGCTGCTCCAAAAGGGAGGCAGAGTACGCGGCCCGTACGTTACGCGCCGCGAAGCGTTATACCGCCTCCGCGTTACCTCGCGCGTCGTGTAATAGTCAGCCTGCGTACTCCTGAACTCTCTCCCCCTAGAGGGGGTATAGTGCGTACTCACCATCAATGCTCCAATACGTCATGGATTATAGCGAGCCTGTTTAACTTTGTGGTGCGGGTAATGTGAGTTTGTCGAACCTTGCACCTTCCATTCTCCCGTCGGAGACTTTGAGAGTACGCACTTTTGAAAGTTCATATCCCGCGCCGTTACGTAGCTTCCGCATTACAAGAAAGATTATGTTACACGAAAAACGCGAACGACGAGTGCCCGCCGCAGAGGGTACCCGCGCATATATATGACCGAAGGAGAAGATCCCGGAATCAGTCCTTTGCTACTCTGGAGACCGAACTCGGAAGTTTTGTTATTCACGCCCGCCGCGGGCTCCAGCCCCGCGGATTGACGCCGCGCGCGTCGGCCGCATGGAGTTTTTCTCCTCCCGGAGTGCTCCATCGCGAGTCCCGTGTGTGTGCGAGTGCTTGTTCCGCGGCCGAGACATCTTTGTGAGGGACCGAGGCTGCAACGCCAAGATTATGTCGACCCTAGTTGTCGTTACTTCGCCGCCTGCGGCTCCACCCCCTCACCCAATCGCACACGCTCCGCCCGTGTGCACGTCAATTTGTCGCTCGATGAATTTTTCTGCTTTAGATTTGATCGACTCGAAATTCGCCCTAGTAGCCTTGAGTTTGGTCACAGTGGCTCCAAGCATCTGCTCGCTCTAAGAATATCCAGCCCTCTAGTTTGCAAGTAGTTGGATAGATGAGTGGGCAAATTAAGAATTGTGAGAAATATGAAGACAATTAGGACAGTTTCTTTTTCCAACAAGAGCTCCCGATGAGATTTAGCTTTCACAGGATGTTCGAACATCTGATTTTGACCGCGGATCATTCTCAACAGTTTCTGGAAAAATTATAATAACAACATCGAGCGCAACCTCTCTACTTTCTATACTATTCTAAAAACTCCCGCGAAAGCAAATGTTTTGCCCACCATCTAGTTTGCCCTATCAAATTCAGTCGTCGCTTGTCATTCGCATTTACTGATGAAATTCAGAGATCCGCTCCCTTGTAAGATTGAATGTGATACAACTTGGAGGCTACTGCAGATGACACCGTGTTCGAGCACGTTTTTTCAAGTTCAAAAAAGGAGGAGCAGACTTCAATTCTCTCGTAAAGGAGGCCGCGGCCCACTCGGAAACCTTCCAGATTCCCGTGTGGCGTGTCTGGCCTTGATCAGAATAATTCGATATCTAATAGAATGAGGGCGGTTATGCGGTTTAGTCGATCCAACTAAAATTTTTGTCATTCATTAAATTTTTTTTCAGTGACCATCAATGATAACAAAATCCTCCTAGAAGTAGTAACGGCTGTGATTGAAAAATCATGCTACATCTTGTCATGCATGAAACACAACAAATTCCAAATCATGTCTTAGAAATCGACCCCCCCCCCTCCCTTAGCTAAGACGCAACCAGCCATTTCCCATAAGAACAATGTATTCTCATACGCGATTTTTGCATTCGCGGCACTTTGCTGTTACGTATCTCCGCGAATACAGAGGGACGCCTGTAATTGATAGAATATCCGACAACAAATCGCCGATCCATATTTACAAATCGCTATACCATTGTCTCTGTTTTTATGGGATGGGTACTTTCGTGAACAGGATGAGAGCAGTGAGACATTTTCAAGAACGAATCGATTTCGTTATTCTCGCAAGCGATATCGACAACTGTCCACGCATGAAGCACCGAAGCTCCAAATGTATTATTCAGGCGAACAAGAACCGTCTCAACTAGAATTAAACTTCCTGTATTCAATTCGAACGAATTATATGGTCTTGAAAATGTATAGCTTACATTCTTCGAACGAGATTTGATTCATGAAAACCACGACCTTTCTCACTGATGAGACTACCAGACATTAAAGTTTGATGTGGTTTCAGGCATATCAACTATGAGGAGAAATATTCTCTTTCACGTAGTTAATTGTACAGTGTTTGTTCTAGATTAATGCTGCGGGGCTTGAAGATACCCGAAAGCATCCGTAAGCTCAAGCTTGAAAATGTTACAACTCGCTGAGACCAGCCCGACCCCAAGTCAGAACTCTATGAAAGACTTTTTTGATCTAGGCTCCCATTTCCGAAACCTTTCAGCAAATTTATAAGGTCCTGCATAGGAGAGAATTGCGACGGATAGTACTTATATCGATGTTACGAATCCATGGCGGGAAGCCTTATGCTAGTTTTACAACGATTATTGGTAGGAGTCAATCGCTCAATCGATCTTTAAGTATCTGTATTCAAAAAAATGTGCCTGCTGCATCGAGTCAATAAAGGAATTCCATCTCACCAGCTATGCTTTTTTTCTCATTTCGAGGAATAATCTCCACTTTCCTAGGAACAAAGAGAGATTTTTTTCTCGTTTCCCGTTATTCTTACGAAAATCAAAACTTCAAAGCTTGTTTGTCGATGGACTATTGTACCATTACAAAAATCGGATCAGACGTGTGAAAAAGATATCAAGTTCACAGAACTTCGATAATGCATCTTGTGATGCAATTCTTACAATATAGGACGTTTTTGGAAAGCACAAAATTGTCTCGTCTCATCAAGTTTTTAACGCAAGAACCGGGAGATGTGAAAAATTGACTTTGTGCTGTAGCCAATTATGTGAGTGGAGAATATGTTGAACCCAATCACTCTAGTATCCATTTTGAATGATTTCTCATGATTTTATTCATGAAAATTAGACTGTTCAATATGCGACGTAGCTATTCAACTCACTTCAAAAACTCGTAACATTTGATAGAAAAAAAGAGCATCGTCTCGACTGACATACAAATTTTGGGAATTCATGGGCCTTTGATGTATTGAGTGGAGGATATCGATCAGAAGAGTTAGAGTATTGTATATCCTATTTCATACCTTTATCCATAAATATAAACTAGTAGAGAGGCATCAAAATTTCGGGAGAAAGATCCGAGGCTGTCCTGAAAAATTTCCAATATATTTGATAGCTTATTGTAGTTATCGCCCTTCCGAGTTTGATATGGTGGAAATCAAAATTTCTTCTCACATAAGCAAGGAAATTGTCATTGTCGGACTAACGGAACTCAGTTATTGCATCGATACCACTCTCAAATGATGATCATTTAGTCCGACACTAAAGTTGTAAACTACAGTTGCGAAAGACAATGAAACTTCAGTGTGATACTTACGATATCTTGGGAACTATGATAGCTACGTCTGAATCTCAAAATGGGTTCTGAAGATCACAGAAGATTCTTCAAAATCATATCCCGCAAAGATTTCTTCTTCACTTTCTCCATAATTATGAATGACTTCGGAAAATGCAAATTTTCCTGCATCAGTAGGACACTTCCAATTTCTTGGGTACTGAACCAATTCAAGAAATTCAAAAAGCATCGTAAGGATATTTACAAGACCTTCGATTTCCTTTTTTGAAACTTTTTTACGATGATCTGGAGCCGAGTTATGGCTTCTGCGGGGTATGCATGCGCGTTAATCAAAATGAATCAGCCGAGCGCCCGCATGCATAAATTGACCCTCGCAAAGATGTCTATTACATTGATTACTGCAAAGTCATTTCGATCCCGAAGATATTATCGTGTGAACCCAAAAAATACCCTTTTTTGATGCGATTATTACATACGGATTTTAGTTCAGGAAGAATGATGGGAAACGAGCAATTCTTTGAATCGACTGAAAAGCGTATGAATCTCCGAGGAAATGCTTGGATACGGATATCATGTGGAGATTATGGATAATAAAATGGGGGATCAATCCGTCTGGATTCCAAACTCTGACGAACAGTTGATTGATTCGGGCTATGAAGTACTCACACGATTCTCCGCGAAAATCATTTTGTTTTAGTAGAGAGAACGTGTGAGAATGATCGCCAAACCGTTGCAAACAAATCGAAAGGGCCTTGAAATGCAATGACATTTGTACTTCAACGCTCCTCTGGGAATCCAACCGCACTCCAGTGGGTTAAAGGATTGCACATTTTCCCATCCCCTTCGCTAAACCAAAATATGTACGGGACAAACACGTCAATCGATGGTACTCTTCTCGATTTCCGGGATAATATATTCGCGATCGAAATAAATTCGCAGTTTTTGAATGAATGAACATCTTTGTGGGGGTGAATTTATATAGGTACAGGCGCGTGACTGAATCATTCTGATCAACGCGCATGCATAGTTCTACCTTGCAGAAGTCATAACTCGGCGCCAGATCATCATAGAAAAATATTCAAGAACGAAAATTGAAGATCTTAAAGATATCTACTAGATGCTTTTTGAATTTCTTGAATTAGTTTAGTACCCAAAAAACTGGAGGTGTCCCACTGAAACAAGACAATTTGCATTTTCCAAATCATTCATAATTATGAATAAAGGTGGGGAAAAAAATTTTGCGGGACATGACTTTGGAGGATTTTTTTGTGATTTTCAAAACCCGCTTAGAATTTTTGACGTAGCTATCATAGTCTGAGATATCGTTATATCTCTGCGGGCATGCGTGATCCATGAATTTTGGAGGATACTGTAGGTATACTCATTGAGGTGTATGAGGGTATTCAGTACAAGTGTCAAAAATGTGTATAATTAACATTTGTATACTGGACATGCATATTGTATGGCGATATTCCTTATTTTTAGATCCAATCCTACTATATCTCAAAATTCAAGTTTTTTTTCAATGCTTGATAGCCGTTCTATAATGAACCAATTGAATAAGAAACTACAAAAATAAAAAAAAAACTACTGATAAAGCGATCACTCGCAGGTTTAGAAGGATTCTCACTAAATGTCACAACGGGATGAATTAAAAAAAGTCTGGAGTTATAGTTTCATAATTTAATTGTAAGATATTTATTTACTTACAAATTAATCACGTTGTCGCATTCCATAAGATTTTAGAATATATACATTTCAATGACAATTATAGCATAATCTGCTTATTTGCAACTATTCATATTTACAAAATCATTCAGAAGCAATTTTTGACAAGTCTGTACTTAGGGACTATTTCATACATGCTGTTGCGCGAAATAAGCTTAGACTGAAGTCATGATGACGAATAAATTGTGAGAAACTCAGGAGCTACGAAAAAATTTCATAGATTTCTTTCTGTGAGGGAACTGAGTTATTGAGGAGCATTATTACATGAATGCAGATCTTGCAATAAGAATCTTGCAGAAGATGTATCAACTCATAAAACTGGAAACAGTATAAAGTTTCTTAGAAGAACTAAGAAAATTAAGATGCTAGCTAGTTGACCAATTAATCGACCATACCACGTAATGGTTTAAAAAGTCACAGCAGATTATACACATGAGCGCACGTATTTATCAAATTAGATAACTTTCAAATATAATGCTCCTTTATACATTACAGCCGACACGCGCTGAATTAGAAAACCTAATGAAATAACCATTGACTCAAGTTCGATGTTTCTATCAATAAAACCTCGAACATGCTCTCAAAAATCTAATCTTACAGTTAAAATCGGCCAGTTTTACACTTGGGACATTTCAGATTTGTCCATCAGTTCTGTCATTTTGAAAGTTTACAATCACAACATTGCATTCATTACAAACTAAGATCACATAAGTGATTGCTCGCGCCCCTAGACATAATCTTTTCCATACCTACTTCATTCACATGCTCTGCTACTGTTTTGATTGCCACAAAAGTAAAAAAATGCTTGATGAAAATAGATAATGTCTCATACAATCACATATGAGATTTATATGATATTTAGCAAAGAAATTACATTCAATACTTGGAAAATGTTTGATGGCTTATATCAAAGTGACACTGATACGAATCAAGATTTATATTCGAATGATATTTGGATTTAGACTGTCGTTCAGAACTTTACTCTGATAAGATGAACGAGGGCGAGCGCATTGAATAATACAGTATTTGCAAAAGAAATTCGTAGCATATGCTGCAAAATGCATCCGATATTATAAATGTCAGCTTTCTCGTATCATTCAACAAAAAAGTACTAACTACTGCTAGTCACACTAACTCATTCATCCATTGTTAAAAATGAACTTGTCATTTCCAATTTCGAAATATCAGGATTACTTGATATGTCTTATAGGATAAAAGATTTGATACATGAAGTCAATTGGGTAATATAAATTCCTATTGGCCAGAGGTCAACACTTAACAAAGTGATTGCAGAGTTTGCTTTCAACACAAGTTCAAGCTCACGCGATAGCAAATGTGTGAAAGGTTTCAAGTTGAAAAAATCAATTTGATGCAAAAAGAGGGAAGATATGAGCTTGATAATCAAGAAAGTAAATGCTCGAAAGAAGAAATAACTCCAAGTAATCAAATTCAGACAAGTCTGATCTCGAAGGGGAAAGTAGAAGATGTGAACATTTTGCTCCCAAAGATGCGTCCATTGGAAAAATTCGCACACAAAACCCCGTGATTAGCTCAAACAGTTGTCAAATGGTTCAAGTTAATCATCCTATAGAATGTATTTCAAGTAATTCGAAGTTTGCAATACAAACTAATCCTTGAATAATAGGCCCACGTAATCGAGCTGCGACGGTTGCGATATTAAAAACGTTTCGTGCTTGCGATATGAAATTTGAAGGGCAGGTCGGAGCAAACAGTTCGGAAGGCGGCCACCGGGCACGCAAATTCAACTTTGATGGTATTTTGCGAAAAATTAGAGGCGTAATTCAAAAGAGTGGCTCATCAGTTGCACAGTTCTTAAATCAAGGAACAAAATGCGTCGTCTCCAATTTCGATCAAATGCGAAATGAACTCACAATCTTGACAATACGAGTTACAGTTTTGACGCTTCATGCCACGCGCTCGAGTCGTATTTATATCGATTCGTAGTGTCAAGATTGCCAGCTCATTTTGCACCTGATCGGAGTCGGAGACGACGCATTTTGTTCCTTGGATTATGAACAGTAAAACTGTCGGGCCACTTTTTCGAAAGGAGCCTCTAACTGCTCGCAAAATACCGTCGAAGCTGAATTTGTACAGGAGGTGTCTGCCTTCCGAACCATTTGCTCCGAAGTGCCCACCTTCGTGAGATGTGTTCGCGGATCTGCATTTTGCAAAGCAATCACCTTGCCATGGCAAATTTCGGAGCACTGACGCTCACTCGTGGAGCGACTGCAATCAAATTGAAAAGATCGTCGCGTCCAAGATCGTCGACTAGCGACTCTATGTACACCGATTTACACGTGACTGTCAGCGGACAAGAATTGCGTACGTGCACACGACCATCCAGAAATCACTTCACTCTTGGCGTTGCTGCAAAATCTGGTTACCAAAATTAGAAATGCAAGGTGCGGTCGGGCACCACAGGCATCGGTCCCGCCACAGTCTCGTCGATCACAGTCAGACGGCGGTCTCGTACACCGTCGGCACGGCCCCGGGTCAGCTGCTGCCGCTCCCGGGGCCCGACTCCAGCGAGCCGAGTTGGCCGTCGCGAGCGGCGGCGGCGTCTCCGGTCTCGAGCGAGTCGCACTCGGCGAGGGCCTCTCGCGCCTCGGCGCCGCACGGCTGCACCGGCGAGCAGCCGTCGTCGCTGCAGCAGGGGTCGATGCTGTCCAGGTAGAGCTGCTGCTCCATCCAGGGAGCCTTGAAGGGCCGCTTGCGGGTTGGCGAGCCGATTATGAACTCGACTCGCGTCGAGGCTGTTCTCGAGGACGTCTCGTCGTCGTCGTCGTCCTGCTCGTCGCGGGCGCACGTGATGTCCGGCTTCCTGGAGCAGAGGTCGGCGCGGCTGCTGGACTCGAGCGAGTCCGGGTACAGGGGCGAGCCCTCGCCGTTGCAGCTGGACGAGAGCCACGAGCTTGGCACCTCCGACGACGACGCTAGGCTCTGCAAAAGTTGGGAGAATTTGTTAGACTGGAGATTTTTTCAGTTTTCGGACATTCATCTGCTGGCTCTACGCAGATACGCAGCGAGCTATGCGCAGCATGCCAGCCGAGGTTCGAGCTCTATCCAAATGCTTCTACACAAACACCTCGTTCGTCTCGTTATTAAAAGAACTGGCAAAATGTTAATTGTAACGTTCCAACATATTACATTCAAGATAATACAGAGGGTTTGAAGGAATTTTTTCACCTGGATGCGAAAACTAACCCAAAGAGAAATTGAGAGTATAGGAATCACATTCAATTGAACTCAAATTTTTGAAACATGTGAGTTGAATATCTGACAAATTCGAGATCCATCTACAATAATTCTGACAACACAAGCAATTGAGTATCCCTAATGGATTGCATCCCTTTTATCAGCCCACCATTTACCGTATAAACACCATAATCTGCTCATCACCAGGCACATATTTTCCAATACCCCAAAAACATAGACCAAATATCGCTTGGCATGTCATGAAGAAACCCAAAATTCAAGGAATGCTACTCTGTTTTGTGCAAAAAAGATTCAATCCAGATGACGTCGTAATGGAATGATGCACCATCTTCGGGAAAGAGCATCGTGCATCGTGAGAATGTAAAAGAAAACATAGTCAATGGAATTCTACGTTATTTCGTGCAAAAAAATTCAATCCAGATGACCATCTAGGAATAATGCATTGTTTCCGGGCAAGAGTATTGCGGATCACGAGGATGTGAAAGAAAACAACCAAATGGGTATGATTGGATCTTCTCCAAAATCGAATCATATGTAAGGCATCTATTTAAAACTGCTACCCAAAACGAGAGCCGAATGAAAGCACAATGAGCACAATGACTCCAACCAAGATGAAAAATCTTTGCGTCAATACAAAAATCAAATTGGCGATATAAAACTTACTAAATCATCGGTAAATTGATGATAAGGGAGCTGGAACGCAACCAAGCAAAAATAGTTGATTTGCAATAAGCATTCGTGCAAAACGTGCAATTCTCTCCTTACGTGCGATTTACAACTAGTTCTTGCTGTCTACTGCTGTGACAGTGTAGACGGATGTGAAATATCAGTGAGTGCAAGCAGGATCAATTCTCATTTACTACTCATTTCCAAGTAATAAGGGTATTACTGTGTAGAACTAAAATTCCAACACAAATCAAAATGTTGGAATCAAGTATTGACACCAATGCCCAACAATCAAGTATAATTTCTACAACAAATTTGCAATTGATTCACTGACAAATATTTTTCGCAAAAATATTCTTCGTCCACCAAATTGAGATTCATGCAAGATCGTATTCTCAAACTCACCAACATGAGTTCAAACATTAGGAATCCTCTAAAAATTTTGGGTCTACCTATGCTTGTCTCCATGATAACTCCAAAACACGACATAAGCAGTGATGAATAATAATATCAATCCACTTTTGAGTGTAAAAACGACAAATCGATTGTTGTTGAGAATTAATTATACAGAGCAGTTTTGAGAGATAGTGAGATGGTCGTCTTGTAAAATCTACCGTCGGTAGTTTTCAATACATTGAACAGCACTGGGTGCAATACTTGTGACTGATCCATTTTTTAATTCTTGTAAATAATTTTTTGAACACAAAAATTGTACTATTTGATGTTCATCACCTCGAGAAATTCCGCCTCAATGCTAAAAAGCAGACCCATTCTGGCAATTTATGAGATGAAGAAGCAAAACTATAAAACGTACCATGGCTAACTCCAAGAATGCATTTAGTCAAAACTGCTAATAATTATTAGCAGTTTTATCATAATCAACAGCGTGCGTGCACATGCCAAATAATAATGAAAATATTCCACTCTCTAGACTTCTGCTAAGAGTCGCTCCAAAGCAGAGCACGAGGCTGGAGAGAAAATATATTTGTAGGTTTACCAAGTAGACTACCAGACCAATACAAACTACAACTACGACGGACGCAACATTACCAGGAGTAACTACTCTGGATTGTAGTGCAGGCAGCAAACAAATCATACGCAGTGGTGCACAACAGCCATCTGTCCACCAGCATTCAAAATTGAAGCATCTTGAAGCAAATAATAATCATAAGAAGCACAACTTACGAGAAATCGAGACTTGATGAACTTTGCGCGATCGAGCAAACTTTGCGGAGGCCGCTTTGGACTATTGCTTATATTTTTGATTTGCTGACTCGAAAAGTGTACCATGAAGAGGACGGCGACGATTTGCTGGGCCTCGCAGAGTCTGGCAGTGCCGCAGGAGCTTCGGGTGGAGTCGTGGGGTGGACGTGCATTTTTGGCTATTGCTTTCATTTTTTCGTGTGTCTCTGAGCGTCGCTTGTGCTTTATCTCCACGGAATCTAGTGATGGACAGTCCTCGTGTGATTTTCTCATCTTTTTCGGGATAACTGGCTCAACGATTTGACTGCACATTCTTACACAAGGCTGGGTGATGGTTTTCGAGATGACTCTCTCCAAACAGTTACATTCAATACAGTTTCCACGCAACAGATCGGTACGTTCTCAAACTTTGCAGCAGGCGCCTAATCCGTGGAGCACATTGAAACTCTCGTCCGAGTTGTGGGATGGAATGAGTGAAGGGAGAGGCGCATGCAGTTTTCGCTAAATTAAAAATCTGAACATTGTCTTGCGCGTGATCGCAAATAGAGGCTTGTGTGAAATTGAAAAAATCAAGGGTACAATCAAACTCAAAATACATCATGGGTGTAAAGAATCACGCTTATTGCCACGTGGCACCATACTTATATATACATAATCGGGAAATTAATCAAAGACAACAACAAAATTGGAGGAGGAATTACAGAATAATACAAATGAGGCGCCCACAAGTGAGGAGGCGGAAGACAAAAATGAAAATCAGTCGATAGGATCGCATGCTCTCGTCGCGGCGGCGGTCCAACGCGCGAATAATACAACTCTTTCATTGACTCGATTGCACGAGGCGTGACATGCATCGCGAGCTTTGAACAGGAGGCGTATCGTCACAATGAAGGGCGCAACAAAGTCAGAAACGAAACAGGAATGTTTTTCGGTGCGCGCAGTGTAAAATTACAACATATTGCAGATCGGCGTGTGATCGCGTGTACAAAATAAACGCATTTACTCTTAAGAATAGGAGCAATTATTATCGTAGTAATAAAAGTAATGATAACCATGACAATGACGACAGTAGCGGTCGTGACGGTAATCATAATATCAATAACGACGTCAATTATAATAATAATAATGATGATGATAACGGCGACAACAGAATATAACCGAGTGTACACGTAGGAGATAGCGACTAATATTCACGCAAGCACGCACTCACGCATTGCGGTCCGATCACAGAGAGAGAGAGAAAGGGGCACGTCTCACTTGAGCCAGGTAGTCCAAAAGAAGTGCCTAGAGGGTCGTACCTTGGCAGCGGCGTCGTGCTGCGCCGAGCCCGCGGCAGAGCTCTGCGGCTGCCCGGCCGCTCCGACCGCTGCGGAGCTGGTCTGCGGGTGGGAGCGTCGGGCGGGCGCGGGCGGCCTCCTGGGCGCCGTCGGCGACGAGCTCCTCTTCTGCAGCGAGTTTCGGGTGAGCGAGCGCCCGCTCACGCTGCTGCTCTTGCCCAGGCTCAGCGACTCCCTGCCGCTGGTCGACTCCCTCTGCTGCTGCTGCTGCTGCTGCTTGGCGGCGGGCCGCGACGCGAGGCTGCTCCTGCTTGCGAGCGAGTCCCTCGAGTCGTTGCGCCTGTGGCTGCTCGACGGCGGCCTCGGCGCCGCCGACTTTTGGGCGCTCGACGGCGTCGAGGCGGCGGCGGAGGGACCCGGCGTGCCGGGCAGGGGTATCCTGCTGGGCTTGCGCCGCGGCGACGACTTGGGCTGCTGCCGCTCCGAGGACGAGTTGGAGGCGTTGAGGTGGCCGTTGGCGAGGTTGCCGAGCGACTCGGCGCCGCTGGACTCGAGGCCGCTGCCGCCGTTGAGCAGCCGGGACGGCGCCGCTTGGGGGCTCTGGCCCACGTCGGACTCGTCGTCGGCGTCGGTCTCGGTCGCCGGCCGCTGCTGCAGACGCTCGAGCACCCGCACGCGCGCCCGCGTGCCCTCCAGCTCGATGCTGCGCTCGGCCAGCTGTGTTCAGAGAAGCAAAACACCATGAGCATTTCGAGATGACTGCGTCCGAAGTTAATTTTTAATTCTCAATACGTGCTAGTTATGTTGGATCATTACTGGTTTCAATGGTGGTTTTGATGTCACCGGGATGGATACCGATTTTATTATATCGTTTCAAGTTGAGAGAAGATCTGTGCCTGAAGAGGCCGACGCACCAAGCTGGCGAAACGTAGCAAATGGAGTGTATTTGCAAGAGTGACCACAGATCTCGCTCATTTCTAGTCCTCCAAAATCGAAGGAAGAGGAAAATGTCAATTTAAAATCTAGGGGATGGTCTGACCAATTTAAATTCGATGCATTTTCTGATCTGTTTGACGCGTTAGAGGATAGAATCGTGGAGTAATGAGCGGGGAAAGGTTTTGAAAGCGTTACCTGAAACCTCAGATCTTCGTTCTCGTCGTGCGCCTTTCCCAATCGCTCGGAAAGCGTCTCGGTACTCTTTTCCACCTCGTCGAGCCGCCTCTGGAGAACCTGCAAAATTAAGCAGCTCGAGTGAGTTTCACTAGCAAATCCAAGAAGAGCTTGTATTAAAGGGTAACTGGAGTCGGATAGTTTATCCGTTTTTCTAGATTCAACAGATCCTCTTACTCTCCCTTGGGCTTCGTTCCATTATACGGAAAAATTTCCATCATCCGATGTGACACAATGATCACTCCCGGAATGACCTTCGCCGAAGGCAAAGAAGAAAAGAGGTGGCGAGCATACCTGATTGTGAACCGTGCTGGTGATGAGGTGGCGCTGCAGCTCGAGGGGCGAGCGCTCCCTGAGTATGGCCACGATCTTCCTCTCGTCCACGTGGCCGCGAGCGACGGGGCCGGGAAGCCTGCGCAGCGGCGACACGAGCACCGAGTCGAGCGCGCCCAGCCTGGCCCTCCTCTCCTTCAGCAGGGCCTCCTCCCTCGACGAGGCTCCCTCCGACGCTGGCGGCCTCGTGTCGATCAGCAGCAGGTCCTCGCTCGAGCGACTCTCCTGCTGCTGCAGCAGCACCGCCCCGCTCAGCGCGCTTTTCTCTATCGTCCGCGTTCTGAACCTGTTCTTGTGCGCCTTATCTGAAAAGGGACAGTAAAAGTCGTTCCGAGTCTCGAGGTTTGTAGGTGAGGCTACAGCCATCCGAGAACGATTTCAGCGATTTTTCAGGATTTCAAGGGTACGAGAAAAAGAACGACAAGACTTATTCACAAAGTTTAGAATTGAGTAAATCAAGGAGCTTTCTGAACGAATGTTTATACTTCAGCTCAGGAGTTTGAGAAAAGATAGACTCGGTCAGTGCAAATTGCTTTGGCGTTCAGCAATGTCTAAAATATCATTCTCTAGATTATGAAAAATCTATTGACAAATTTGGTGTTGCGGGAATCTTTCTTGTGGTTCTTGCGTGAGAATAATATACACTGAGAATTCAAGAAGTTTTCCTTGGAAAAATCACCTCTACATACAACTCCCGCCATAGTCTCCCGGTCGATGAGTTTAAAATCTTCAATATCCAAGGGTACTGTAGGGAGATTAAAACAGTTGCAGAGTTCTAAGGACAATAAAGAGTTTCAGAACTTGTAAGATTTCAAAGATCAGTAGACATTCTGCAAACGGATGTGGGGAAAGATTGGTGGAATAGAGCGTCAGCATTTAGAATGGAGATGAGGTCGAAAACGAAAATGTAGCAAAATACACAATTTCAAATCGCGAATCAGTCTCTCAAAAAGCCTCAATTTCGAATCGATTCCACCCCACAGAGTGATTCATACTGGCAGTGAGGTGAAACGTCGATGTCTCGAGCCTAGCACGACACGGTCAGAGTAGGTTTGCAGATTTTTCCGTCCAGTCAGGATCATCGAATAGAATGCCCGCGGCTCCGCGCGCGAGTAGTAACAGCCGGGTACGGCCAGACGGTCTCTCCTGCAGACACTCACCGGCGGGCAGGACGCTGGCGAAGGCAGAGTCCCTGCCGCCGAGGTCGAGGGCCGCGTTGACGGCCGTCTGAGTCCGGGGTGACTGCGGCTCGGGCTCGATGGGCTGCAGCAGCTGGGCCCCTCCGGGCCTCAGCAGCAGCCTGTCCTCGACGCCGTGGCGCAGCTGGGCCAGCGCGGCGAGCTCCGCCTGCAGCTGCCTCGCCCTGGCGCCGCTCGCGATCGTCTCGGCCTCGAGCTCGGCCACCCTGTCCAGCAGCTGCAGCCTCTCCCGGCGCAGCCTCGCCAGCTCGTCCTCGCCCAGGCGCAGCTCCTCCTCCTCCTCCTCCCCCTCCTCCTCGTCCTCGCCCTCGAGATCATCGAGCTCCTCGTCGGGCTCGAGGTCGTCTTGGTGAGCGAGGAGCCGCTGCTGCTGGCGACGTCGTCTGCGGGCCCGGGTGACCTTGCGCACCGCGGCGGCCACGTCGCTCGGCACCTCCGACTCGTCCGGCGGAGCGACGCTCTCCAGGCGACCTGCGTGCACGCCAAGCGTAGCCGATTAG